>JASDQU010100207.1:25019-31471 GCA_032191745.1 Picea mariana | reverse complement strand
ATTTATTATTAAATTTATTCTTAAAGGTGTGAATGAGTGGTTTCCAGGATTCACTTAGTATTAAACCATCAAAGACATTGGTCATATCTATTTTGATGATCATTCCTTTTTCCCATCCTTCCCTACTTGAATGTATGGCTTCTTGAACTAATATTATCTTGTCCACTATTTGTCTCTTATGAAAAAAACCTCCTTGGTTAGGTGAGATTAGCTGAGAAAGGAAGGGTTTGATCCTATTGGAAATTATCTTGGAAATAATTTTGTAGGAGACATTGCAGAGCGAGACAGGTCTAAACCTAGCAAAAGAGGAGGGATTGACTTCTTTTGGAATCAAATCCAAAAAGGTAGAATTGGTGCAACCTCCCATCTCAAATGAGAAATGAATATATTGTATCATGCTTATGAGGTCGAATTTGAAAACATGCCAACATCTTTTATAGAGCTGCATTGAGAATCCATTAGGTCCAAGGGATTTATTGGGGTCCATTTTGTTAAGGTTTAAGTTATTATTAGGTTTCTTTTCAATTTACTAGATAACCATAGCATAGATAGGATCATTGAGAGAAACACAATCACAAGATACACAACATTTTTCCTGGGAAACCCTCATGGGGGAGAAAACCCAGAAAAAACTTCCTTAATATAGATAGCCAATACAATGTCAAGACAATAAACCAAACACTAGAGAATATCCTCCACTAAGAAATACGCTTCTCTCTTCCTTCTTCTCCAACTGCAGCTACCAAACTTGTGCACTGAGTGAGCGAATGAGTGAGTGATCAAATGAGGCATTGGATTCCTTTATTTATACAAACTGGCAGGTGCTAGAAAGGTGTCTCTTCACTGGGTAGGGCCGACTTGTCTTCTGAGTGGTTAAAACCACTTTAAATGGCATGGGGGTTGACTTCTCAATTTGCATAATATATTTAGGGTTTGACCAATCCGCAAAAGGGGATTTGGTCAATTACAATGACCGACATGATCAATCCACAAAAGCGGATTGATCTAATGAATAATAACTCAATAATAAATAGAAGACTCTTTGCAGTTACAATATTTCAACACTCCCCCTTAGCAAGAAGGGTATTCTACAACATCATCAGAAGAGAGAGAGGGCAACAACTTCAACAACATATGGAACATTGACTGGCATATATATAAAGCATCGGAAGTTTTTCTCATCGCCAATATCATCATCCACAATAGGGAGTTGGAATGGTATCATCATTTGCATCAACGTGGATTAGTATAACATTAATACATCATCATCATCAATAACAACACAAGGTTGATACAACATCAACAACAACAATATCACAACACGGAGGCCGGAGCATCATTAACAACAATAACATCACAGCATGAAGGTTGGAGCATCATCAACAACAAATGCATCACAACCCAAAGGTTGGAGCATCATCAACATCAGCACTAGGATGGAAATCTTCAGCACGAAGATGGCATCTCAACAACATCAGCACAAAGCTGGAAATCTTCAGCATGAGGCTGGCATCTCAACAACATCAACACGAAGCTGGAAATATTTAGCACAAGGCTGGCATCACAACAACATTATCACAAAGCTAGAAATCTTCAGCACGAGGCTGGCATCACAACAACATCAGCATGAAGCTGGAAATCTTCAGCACTAGGCTGGCATCAACACTACTCCCCCTTTTGAGGGAGGTCCTTTCGGACTACACCAAGCTTATCTCGAAAGTGCTCAAACTTTACACAAGATAGAGGCTTGGTCAACACATCAACAACATGTTCATCTATGCTAACATACTGAAGCTTTATGGCTCCTCTCTGCACCATATCATAGATGTAATGATATCGGATCTCTATGTGTTTTGACTTGTCATGGAACACAGGGTTCTCTGTCATCTTTATGCAACTTTGGTTATCACATAGAATCACGGTTGCTTCCATATCTAGATCGAATAGACCTATCAACAACTTTCGAAGCCATATGGCTTCACAACTGGAGGAACATGCAACAATGTGTTATGCTTCTGTCATGCTGAGAGAAATGCTTGATTGCTTCCTACTTTGCCATGAGATCATGGTTGACCCCATACTGAAACAACATCCTGAAGTTCTCTTTCTATTAGAGACACTTCCAGCCCAATCTGAATGGGTATAACCACTCAGTTTTAAGTCATGATCTCCATTATAGTTGAGACCACAATCTAATGTACCCTTAAGGTACCTCATCACATGCTTTGAAAGAACCAGGTGAATATGTTTGGGCTCTACCAGAAATTGACTCAAGGTGTTCAAAACAAAACATATATCTGTCTTAGTGTTCGTTAGATACATCAACGATCCAATGATCTGTATGTACATCGTAGCATCAATCAATTCTGACGAAGTGTCAACCATGATCTTAAACTTTGTTTCCATGGGTGTATTCATGGATTTTCACTTCAACATATCAAATCTCTTCAGTATTTCAACTACATACTTCCCTTGTTTAAGGAAGATCTTCTCTAGGCTCTGCCAGACCTCAAGACCTAAGAAATAGTGCATTAGGCCAAGGTCTTTCATCTCAAATTCTGAAACGAGCTTCTTCCTACAATCAGTGATGAGCTTTTCTTCTCCAATTAAGAATAAGTCATCCACATACAACAACAATATGACAAACTCATCATTCATAACCTTGAAGTAAAGGTTAGAATCAACTTTACTCTTGGTAAAGCCCAAGATTGTCATGAAACTATCAATCCTTCCATACCAAGCTCTATGGGCTTGCTTCAATCTCTACAGTGCCTTCTTCAACTTGTAGACATGAGTCTTCATGTCTTCAACTCCAAACCCTTGAGGTTGTTCTATATACACTTCTTCTTCAATGACACCATTCAAGAAAGTTGGTTTCACGTCCATTTGGTGTAACTTCCACTTCATCTTAGTTGCAAGAGCTATGATGGTTCTGATTGAAGTGTATCTGGCTACATGAACAAACGTCTCTTCATAGTCAATGCCTTCCTTTTGAGAAAAGCCACGACCAACAAACCTTTCTTTATATTTATCAATACTTCCATCAACAACATGTTTTATTTTGAAAATCCATTTGGAAGATACCACATCCTTTCTCTTTGGTCTGAGAACTATTTCCCATACATCATTCTTTATAATGGATTGGTATTCTTCTGTCATGGAATCTTCCCATTCTTTTTTCTAAATAGCTTCTTCAAGGCAAGTAGGCCCCTTCTCTAAGAGATCACACATCAAAGCCATATAACTGGAGAATGGCTTGGGTTTCTTGACTTGTCTCATGGTTCCTTCGGGGGAACCATACTTCTCACCATCTTGAATGAGTTCCCTTGCCCATGATGGCTTTATCTTGTGGGATATCGTCACCTAGGGAGGTTCTTGAGATTATATTATGTCGTGATCTTCTAGAATCTCCTCATCAGGGGAAGTTATGACTTCCCTCACTCGTTCTGCAACTCTGGGAGCCACAAGTTCTTCTTCATATACTTCTTCAAGATGGCATCTTCTTGATTTCTTGAGTGTTGCATCTTCATAAAAGGTTACATCCCTACTGATATCAATATGATGGTATCCTGGTATATAAACTCTGAAGGCCTTGGAGACCTCACAGTATCCAACAAATATTCCCTTATTTCCTGAAGGGTCCAACTTGGTTCTCTTCTCTTTCGGAATGTGTACAAATATTGGACAACCAAATATTTTGAGATGGTTTACTTCTGGCTTCTTTTTGAAGAACATATCTTCAGGGGTCTTGAACCCAAGTGCACTATGGGACAAACTGTAATGTACATATACTGTTGTTTTTTCTGCTTCTTCCCATAATTGCATTGGAAGATCTTGATCATGGATCATAGTCTTCACTGCTTCCATTAAAGTTTTGTTCTTTATTTCTACTACACCATTTTGTTGAGGATTGTAGGGAGTGGTGAGCTCCCTCTTGATCCTGACATCTTTGCAAAAGTTTTCAAACTCTTTTGAGGTGTATTCTCCTCCATTATCTGACCTGGGTATCTTGATCTTTCTTTTGGAGAGATTCTCTATCAAGGCTTTGAATTCCTTGAATTTACCGAACACTTCATCTTTTGATTTCAAAAAGTAAACCCAGGTTTTGCGAGAATAGTCATCAATAAAAGACACATAGTATACATACCCACTGATGGAGGTTGATGGCATTGGGCCACATACATCTGAGTGAATGAGCTCTAGGACTCCTTCTGCTTTAGTGTCCCTCTTCGGGAAAGGGTTCTTAATGTTCTTTCCTTGTGCACATCCATTGCACACACCTTCATGGTCAACCTTGAATTCTGGTAGACCTGTGATTGCCTTGCTTACATATGGTAATGCCTTGTAGTTGATGTGAGCTAGTTTTCTATGCCAAATTTCACATGGATTCTCAATGGAATGGGTCAAGGATGCTTTTGAGTGACCCTTTACCTTATACAAGCTACCTTCTTCTTTTCCAATAACAATTGCTTCTTCCATGGTTTTTACTTTGGGCCACATAAGAGCTTCTCCATCTATGAATGAAACTCGAAAGCCTTTCTTCTCTAAAGCTGAGATAGAAAGTAAGTTCTTTTTCAAACCTGGTACATATAGTACATCCTTCATCCTCATTGGGGTCCCTGAATCAAGTTTGTAATTTGATTCTCCTACTCCTTTGATAGGGTATTGATAATCATCTCCAAGTGTAACTTTCCGGGGAAACTTCTTTTATGTAAGGAAAGAGAGAATGTCTCTTTGAAATGTCATGTGCTTGGAAGCACCACTGTCTATGATCCAAGTGTCCTCACTAGGTGATATTGATCCTGAGAGGGCAGAGATTAAGACATAGTCTTCAATCTGTTCTTTTATCATCTTTGTGGGTGGATCTTCATCTTCAACTGTATGGGCATGGTGCCTCTTGTTTCTCTTCTTGTATTATTCTCGTCTAGCTGGACAATTGTTAGCAATATGTCCCATCTTGTCACAATGGTAACATTGGTAGGATGAGAAATCTTTTTCTCTTCTTTGACCTTTCTGAAACTTCTGGAATCTCCTTGGAGGGTGAGATTCTTTATGTATGAATTTTTTTGGGGGGTGATACTCCTTATGATTTTATTTTTGGAAGTAATACCTCTTTCTCCCCCCTTTGGTATGAGTAGTTAGGGTTTGATCTTCATCTCTTGATAGTAATGCTTCTCGATTAGCTACTCTTGCTTCTTCTTGAACACATTCTTCCCAAAGACTGTCAAAGTTTAATTTCTCCTTTTTGGCACAAATAGTTTGGATGAATGCATCCCAAGGTCTTGTGAGACCATTAAGGGTTGTCATTATAAGTTCGTCTTCATCTAGAGTATCACCAATTTCTTCTAGTTGTTTTTTGAATTGTGATATTCTAGAAATATTCCTGAATTGTTTCTCCTTTCTGCATCCTTGTACTTTTGAGTTGAGTTCTTAGATTCATCTTCGATTAATGTTCTTTCCTTCATACAATTTGGTTAGGGCATCAAACATTTCTTTTGGAGTCTTCTTTGAAGCCACTTGAGGAATCAAGTGATCTTTAATAGAATCTGCAATGATTCTCTTGGCCCTAACTATGTCCTTTTGGTGTTTTGCTTTATCTGCAGCATTGGTAGGTTCTGATACATCTTTAATGAATCTTGCTAGGTCATTCTCTTCAAGAATGAGTGCAATCATATACTTCCAGGCACATAAGTTTTCCACACCTTCTAGCTTGTCAACAAGCTTAGTGCTTGCAGACATCTTTACCTAGAGCTAAGAAAATGACGAAAAATTGAAAATGCTCATAATTTAATTTTGAACTTACCAGGAGGTGCGCTTGGTTGAGGCGAGTAGCCTGGTGCAGTTGTATTTCAAAAAATCCAAATTTTTCCCTTTCAAACTTGACCAGCGGAATTCTGGACTGGTACTTCTGGTACTGATTTTGATTTCCTTGTTTTCTGGTACCAGTGAAAACCAGGGTTTCACTTTTTGGGAGTTCTATCCACTGAAAAAGTGCATTGAAGGTGCCAAAGAGTTCCCTAGGCTAGGGCACACTTTTCTAGATGATTTTTAGGTTGAAATTCCTCTTCAAGAAAAAAACCCTAATTTTCTTATACGACAACAATGACGTTTTTATTTATCCAATGAAAGATGCTCTCTTCAACTTAGCTCTGATACCATGTTAAGGTTTAAGCTATTATTAGGTTTCTTTTCAATTTACTAGATAACCACATCATAGATAAGATCACTGAGAGAAACACAATCACAAGATACACATCATTTATCCTGGGAAACCCTCATGGGGGAGAAAACCCAACAAAAACTTCCTTAATATAGATAGCCAATACAATGCCAAGATAATAAATCAAACACTAGAGAATATCCTCCACTGAGAAATACACTTCTCTCTTCCTTCTTCTCCAACTGCAGCTACCAAACTTGCACACTGAGTGAATGAATGAGTGAGTGATCAA
>JASDQU010100207.1:12519-20019 GCA_032191745.1 Picea mariana | reverse complement strand
TTATTTGTGTTTTAATATTTATTTGATTACAGAACCAAATGTGTGCTAAGCAACAAGGACTGCTTCACTCTAAAAAAAAAAATAAAAAATCTGAGTGAAGCTCAAAAACCCTAGCACACCAAGTGAATATAATTTTGAGGTCCAGAAGGGACAACAAGCTCCAACCCTCTATTTTGTTTGCTAAAATAATAGATTGTGTATAGGGCTTTGATACCAATTCATGCAATATCTTAACTAGACATTGAAGTAAGTGGAGAAATCTTGCAAAAAGAAAATGAGAGAAAAAAGATTTCAAAACAAAAGAAGATATTTTGCAGAATAAATGTTTTGCCTTTTCTTATATGAAGAGAAACATATATATTGGTTTTAATACATTTCTCTTCTATTCATTTTAATATCCTTGAAATGATTAAGCCATCCTTCTTACATATTTAGATTTAGATTTTTTTTGGATGGAAAGAGAGCTCCATCTACCCAACATTTTCTAAATATGGAAAAGATACAATTTCTAGATTATTTATTTTTTTCATACAAAAGTTTCTCCAACGTGAGATAGAGGCATAATTTTATTCCATTTTTCATTATTCTCGTTGTAATATTTTATAATTTGGGCATTCCTCTAAATTCGAAAAGAGTTATATACATACGTGTATTTTGCTTAAGTCTCCCATTTGGTCTTGCTCTTCAATGGTGGGTTTCAATTCTCTCGATGGAATAGAAACATAATATTGTTTATTTTTTTTATTATTTTTGTTTTAATATTTTGTAATGTTTGAGCATGATTCCTCTAAATTGGAAAATCCTTATATGTACAATGTTTTCTATTTACATGTTTAGTCTTTTCTTTTTTTTTCTCATGAGTTTCAAATCTTTCTAATAAGATAGAAACAAAATAGTGTTCCCATTTTTTTTTATTTTTCTTGTTGTAATATGTTGTAATGTTTATGCATTTCTTTAAATTTGGAAATCCTATATGGATATTGTTCTCTGTCTACATTTCAAGCCTTGTCTTGCGCTTCTTTAGTGGCTCTCAACTGTCTTCAATGTGGGCTAGAAACAGAGCTTTGGTTTCCTTTTTAATATTCTTGTTGTAATATTTTGTATTGTTTGGGTATATAGAAAAGGTTATATGCATGATTGTTTTTTGGTATACATTTCCGGTCCAGTCTTGCTCTGCTGGATTTGTATCTTCTTTGAAATAAAAGTTGCAGAACAAGAGTAACGCCCTCCCACATGATCTGCTACAGCAGGGGACACCTACCCATTGTTATACCCTCCCACGGTTAATGATGTTGCTCCACCTTCATTTCATGAATGTTTGAAGCATTCCGTTACACAATATTTCCTGAACACATTGAAAACAGTTTGCATTTTCTCCTAAATTCCCACAACATTTGGGATTAGAGAAGAACAATTAAATCTTGTTACTTGAGGCTTTGCCCACAAAATCCCACATGGGCTGATCATTTCTCCATTTTGCATTTCAGCTTGTTATTTGAGGCTTTGCCCACAAAATCCCACATGGGCTGATCATTTCTCCATTTTGCATTTCTAGCCCCCCCCAAAAAACGTGGATTGATAATTTCTCCATTTTCCATCACTGTTGTTTATTCCTCCTTTGTGTAATTCCTCATTATGTTTTAGAGATTTTCATTATTTTGAGTGACTTACAAATTGAGATTAGTTTTTTAAGGCAAAACTTACACAATGACATTCAAGTCTTGGCCTACAAAAATCCTCATTGGACGATCATTTCTCCATTTTGCATTTTCCTACAAGAGTCTTTTGTATTGTATATGGGCTGAGCATTTCTTCCTTGCATCCAGGTTTGTTTCTTCATATACTTTTCAAGTTGAGTTTTGGAAATTTTCATTTTTCAGGTGAGAAATGTTAGAAGTGATTGAATTTGAATTTGAGAATGTGAAAGCTTATGCCATTTAAAAACAAAAGAAAAGGAAGAAACAGCCCACCAGCAGAAGGAACATAACGGAACCTAATTTACTTGACCTGAAGTGACTGATCAAGTGAATGAGAAAGAGCAGCCAACTCCATCATCAACAGCACAGCACAGCACAAGAGAGAATACAAATAAATAGATTCGTTATTTACTTAGCTTGATTGATGGATTATTGATGTTGCAGTTGCGCAGGCCAAAATATAAAAAACGCCGTTGCCGGGGATCGAACCCGGGTCAGCCGCGTGACAGGCGGAAATACTCACCACTATACTACAACGACTGTAGATGCGAGAGGAAATTGGCAATAAAGTCCTGTCAACCCCAGAATGAACTGATGATAAAATGATAGGAAGGAAATTGGCGAAAAAAGACGAATGTGAGATAATTGGGTTCAACGCCAAGCGAGCAGGAAGACCGTGTAATTAAAATGAGTTCGAGTGGGTATCTCTTTTACAGTTTCCATAGAAAACTGTGAATGAATAGGAAAAGTGGCAAGACAATATTGCACCAGCCGGGAATCAAACCCGGGTCTGTACGTGGCAGGGTATTATTCTACCACTAGACCACTAGTGCACACTGATAGTCAAATTTGTTTTCTTTTATTACACTTCCTAGATGTTTTCCTCATTCTCATTTAGCTCAAATTTGTTTTCTTTTATTACACTTCCTAGATTTTTTCCTCATTCTCATTTAGCTCAGGCTCATTCATTCTTTCCCACAAAATATATAAGGTCGATCATTTCTTCCTTTTTCATCCATGTTTGATTCATTTTCATTTAGCTCAGGCTCATTCATTCTTTCCCACAAAATATATAAGGTCGATCATTTCTCCCTTTTTCATCCATGTTTGATTCTTCATGTAGTTTTGGATTAAAGAATAAAACAATCGGAGACTTTCTCCTTGGAATTCCCTATCAGCAGCAACGTAGTGCCCTGTATAATGCTAGCAACAATACTTACCATTTCTTGAAACATTTCTTAAAAGATAAAAAAACCTTTCTGCTTACTTCTGTTGCCATTCCTCTTTCCTACCCAACTATCTCTCAACAGGTTACTCTGCACAAATCTCTCTCTATTTTTTCTTTTTCATGCCCCCAATAAGAAATACCCTAACCCCATTCTCAATTATTGCTTTCACCTTCAGCCAACATGCAGACCAGTAAGCTCCATTACCAACCTCAGTCTTTCTCCCTTTCATGCTCACTACCAATTCCTTTTTCCCTTAGACCCCTAGTGCTCTCAACACCTGCATCTACAAAATGCAATGTACAACTACTAGTTTCTATCAAGCAATAGTTTGTTCTTCCTATTCAAGGTAGTCAGCAGTCAACACCTCTTCGGACTTTAGTTGGTTCAAGCACTTTTACTCTTTCGCCATTGGATGCAGCTTATCACAGGTGTACAATTTCAATTCTTCTCTACTTCAAGCATAACATTCCTCTTTTCACAACAACATCTCGGCATTTGATGTATAAACTGTCTAGGTATTTTTGTCTTTCTGAACTACCAGCTACTCATAATTCACCTCCTATGTTTGAGAGAACCTTTGGCTTCTTTCTAAACAAGCAGCTACTCATAATTCACCTCCTGTGTTTGAGAGAACCCTTGGCTTCTTTTTAAACTAGCAGCTACTCATAATTCACCTCCTGTGTTTGAGAAAACCCTTGGCTTACATTTTGAGATGCCAACCTCATAGCATCTATCAGCCTTTCTACCTCCAATTCACATGGGACATTGTGCATGATATCCTTTAATGTTACAAGGTCTAGTGCTACCCCTTTTCTATACAAATCTATTCCTGAAATACTACCATTCCCTAACCTATTCTCTGCAATTGACATATAGAACCCTCATTCTCTTTCACTTCTAGCACCTATCTCCACCTACTTGTACTAGAAAATCATATATACAGGTGAATCGAAGGCCTTGAGGCCTCAATGCAACACCTCCAAGCTATTGTCGCTCCTCCTTTGTGTAATTCCTCATTCCTTTGTGTAATATCTCATTATGTTTGAGAGATTTTCATTACTTTGATTGACTTAAAAATTGAGATTAGTTTTTTAAGGCAAAACTTACACAATGACATTCAAGTCTTGGCTTACAAAAATCCTCATTGGACGATCATTTCTCCATTTTGCATTTCTCCTAGAAGAGTCTTTTGTATTGTATATGCGGTGAGCATTTCTTCCTTGCATCCAGGTTTGTTTCTTAATGTACTTTCAAGTTGAGTTTTGGAAATTTTCATTTTTCAGGCGAGAAGTGTTAGAAGTGACTATTTTCATGTGGAGTGGATTGAGGATATGAAATATAAGAAGATGAAAGGATTGAATTTGTGAAAGCTTAAGCTTATATAAAAGAAAAGGAAGAAACAACCCAGCAGCAGAAGGAACACAACGGAACCGAATTTACTTAAGCTGAAGTTGTGATTGACTGATCAAGTGAGTGAGAAAGAGCATCCAACTCCATCATCAACAACACAGCACGAGAGAGAATACAAATAAATAGATTCGTTATTTACTTATTCCATTATTCATGTTCCAGTTGCAAACGCCAAAATGAAGAAGAAAACGCCGTTGCCGGAGATCGAACCCGGGTCACCGCGTGACAGGCGGGAATACTTACCACTATACTACAACGACTGCAGATGAAAGAGAAAACTAGTGGAATTCTCCCCACTATACAACGACTGCAGATGAAAGAGAAAACTAGTGGAATTCTCACCACTATACTACAACGACTAAAAATTGCAGAAATACAATTTAGCGTGCTAAAAAAACTCGAACATTAAGATTATATAGAATTAATCACTTAAATCTACACATTATCCAATTTTTGGACAAATATCCCCTAAAAAAAACTTAAAACCTTTAAACTACTACTTTATCTATATATAACTAACAAATAAATAAACAAAATATAATTATAATGCAATCACTCATACATTTTGTCTTTAATATTTTTATATTTATTTCATTCTCTACCTTACCCTCTTTTCTTTATATATATATATATATATATATATATATATATATATAATTAAAAGTTTTCCAAAATTGTTTTTACAATTATTAAAAAACTGTTATTTTTTTTCATAATAATTATAATTAAATATTAACATACTCCATATACAAATGTAGCTGGAATTTTTCTTTACGCAAGCCTTTGAAAAATTGAAACTTAGAAAATTAAAAAGATATATATTCATTTTTTTTATTCTTGTTTTCTCTTATAATAAATTTAGAAAATAAAAAAAAATCCATTCATTTTTCTTTTTTTTCTTGTTTTCTCTTATATGAAAATGGAACATTTTTCCACATAGTTAGAACTCTTTGCATTCCTCATTTAGAGTTTTTGTTTTCTCTTATATTAAAATGGAGCATTTTTCCACATAGTTAGAACTCTTTGCATTCCTCATTTAGAGTTCAAATGAAGCATCTCGTGGCACACATTTTAGGCATGATGATTTTCGTCATGAGATAGCATCCTTTTGACAGGGTGATTTTCTTGGCACGTTGCATTTATTCCTCATTTCAAGGGGACGACAGGCTCAGGCCAAAGGGAAAGCGATTTGCACCTTTGTCAGTGACCACCCGATAACCAATTCTAGCTATCCATCTGCCTTATTCTCGACTATCCATCTTTCGACAACTTCTTTCAAACAGACGTCGTTAATTCATGATCTGTGGCATGTCCCACTTCTATGTATGCGTCACACATTGGCTTCTATTGATTTGGTCGATGGATTTTAACGAATGTTGATAAATTTAAATTCGCTGATGTGGTCGATGGAATTTAATGAAGGTTTATAAATTTAAATTTCAAATTATGAAATGATCACCCGCGGTCATAATTATTTACCAAGCGCTGCCCATAGGTATTCAACACAATGAAACCTACTAAACAAGAAGAAAGTTTGATCACTGAATGCTATGACCCTGCCCATGGTTGAGGGTAAGTATAGATTGAAGAGATGCCTAGCAATATTGAGGAATATTCATGCAGAAAAGCTGTGGTAAATCTCAATGTTTGGGAGCTACAGACCACCATGGGGAACGATTTCTCGCAGTCATGTTCATCATATGATTTCCGAGCATAGGAGGAAGGACAACTTTGAATTAGATCTTCGAAAGCATCGTGGCATTGCATTCATTATTCTCTCGAGGCTGAAGGGTACGTTCCATCAGTTTTTTTTAATGAAATAAAATTTTATGAACATTCATAAATCCTGGGATTTATGGGATTTTAGCGATAATTTTTATACCATTCACATATATGCAATATCCACCAGTTCTCTTAAATTTTACATAGAAATATGTCCAAATAATGACTTCTTGTTGATATATTTGTAGAAAGACAAGGACCTCATATTGGCCTATACGAGGGAGTACTTAACTAGTCACAATTTTCATGTGAAAGAACTGGAGATGAGGAACAAGCAACTGGAATTGGAATAGAAGCAACCCCTACAGGTTCTATCTTAAGAGGGTGGCACTAGTGCAACCCTGCAACGAAGGCACTCCATAAGTACTCAGGGCGGTGATAGCTAAAATATTGAAAATGGGGAGGCTGCACTACTACTAATGTAATAGGAGAAGTCACCTTTGAGTTTTTGTTGGTCAACTCTCATCTTCATTTGCTTGCCAATTCAAAATGTTTCACTACATTTGCAGGCACATACCCTGTTTCAACGCTCTTTGTGGTGGATACAATGTGAAGCCTCTGGAGTGATCCCACTTTGTTGAGTGTCCTCCAATCAGACAAAGGAGTAATACTATGTTGGATTTCTATGTAAATCCCATGAACTGGCTTGTGGAAAAGTTAAATATTATCTCCAGGACAGAGCCACTACTTGCGTGCAAACCTTTGTGGCCATTCCATTCATAGGGATCTTTAGACTAGGCATGATCCAGGTGGATATCGGGGGCCACCCACCTTTTCCAAATGGCTCAAAACAGTTTTCTGGCCATTTTGACAATTTACTATTTTTAGCAGGTTTTCACTTCCGGGGCCATTTTGAGGGCCTAAATGAAGTTTTTCGAGATCAAGGTTCTCAAGGATAGCCGAAGTCATAATTGAGCCCCCAAAATGAATCTCCTCGATGATACCTTTCCAACGAGCTATCACACGCCTAAAACGGAGATTGTATGCAAAAGTTACGACCCCGAGAAGTTGATGCACCAACTTACCCAAACGGGACCCACATGGCTTTTGGTGCTTCATCTCCTAGGGTTAGGTTTTTGGATGTCTAGGACTTTTGGCATTCCCGTCTATTGTAAAAAGGCCTTCCGAGCCTCATTGTAATCATCTTCTTGCGAATGCGAGTAGTCGTCACATCTCTTCTCAGAGATAAACTGCCACCATTCTAGCGAGTCTTTCACTCTGTATTTTTACAGTCTCTGTACATTTCTTTCATTAATAGAAATCGTGTATTACTGTATCTCTGTGTTTATGGTTGCATCTATGATATATTTCTGTTATATTACTGGATATACGCGATATCTCTGTGCATTTCTTTATTATATCTCTGCTCTCATTTCGTGCCG
>JASDQU010100207.1:0-12419 GCA_032191745.1 Picea mariana | reverse complement strand
AACGGAGATCGTATGCAAAAGTTACGACCCCGGGAAGTTGATGCACCAACTTACCCAAACGGGGCCCACATGGCTTTTGGCGCTTCATCTCCTAGGGTTAGGTTTTTGGATGTCTAGGACTTTTGGCATTCCCGTCTATTGTAAAAAGGCCTTCCGAGCCTCATTGTAACCATCTTCTTGCGAATGCGAGTAGCCGTCACATCTCTTCTCAAAGATAAGCTGCCACCATTCTAGCGAGTCTTTCACTCTATATTTTTACAGTCTCTGTACATTTCTTTCATTAATAGAAATCGTGTATTACTGTATCTCTGTGTTTATGGTTGCATCTCTAATATATTTCTGTTATATTACTGGATATACGCGATATCTCTGTGCATTTCTTTATTATATCTCCGCTCTCATTTCGTGCCGAAAATAATCCGGATCAAGGCATTTGTCTATTTATTCTTTTCTTCTATTGTGTTTGTTTCAAGAACATGGTGACATAGCATAATGGATTGTTATTGGATAAATCTTGTAGTAGCGCTAATTATATCTTAGAATTTGGTTATAGATAAAAAAAAAAAATAGTTGGAATGGGGGAGAAAGAATTTGAGATCATCCCCTATGTTAAAGGTTCCATACTCTTGGAGAATTTCATATGGGAAAGAGGAGTTATTGGGAAAGTGATCCAAAAAGGATCCAGAGAAGGATAAGAAAAACTTAGAACTCACAGAGGCAGTTCAGAACGTTCAGAATGGCTTCAATAGACAGAGAAAGGGAAAAAATTCAAAGTTCCCAAAACTCAGTGAAAACGACATGATCGCGAAGAGCGCGTCGCAAGCTTTCTAACGACGCAAACAGATCGTCAAACAAAGTTACACTTTGAAAGATATTCACGATCAAAGATGCAGTCAATCAGGACCAGTCAACAGGGAACACATCATCGTCCGTACTGCTGACGTTAGCAACTGACATGGAAGGGTGACGTCATCGTATGGATGTTGACGTTAGCATGCCATGTGGAAACACCACAGGCTGCCACGTGTCACCCACCAATGGACTTTTCAAGGGTCCATATGGACCAATAGGAAAGTGCCACGTGGCACCCCCAGGAGATGCCACGTGGCACCACCCAAGGAGCACCATGTGTCAGTACGACAGTGACAGGGCAAGCCACATCATCATATGAGCAGGTGAATCAACATGGGCCACGTGGCCCAATCATGGGGTGACACGTGGCATCCCGAGAATGCCCAATGTTAGTCCGTGAATGATTTTTGTTTTAAAAAAAGAATTGGCAGGTTCGTCAAATCTGGCGGACCACCCCAAATCTATACAGTCGTTAGCGAAGTTACTAGCAGATCACTAAACATAGCAGAGGTTCAAACTATGGATAAATATATATCTTAACCACTACCAAAAACGGAGTTCGACGGGTTCGACCCCAGAACCTCTGGCTAGTACAAAACCTTTAAAACTCCGCTCTAACCAATGCGCCAAGGGGTGTGCCTTGGTACATCTTCCACCTTTAATATTTAAGAATGCGTATTCAGCTAGAGCTGGAGGGAAGGCGCGCGACCATATTGTACAATCCGACATAGATTTCGAGATAGATGCTGTCATAATTGCATGTATAGAGGGCACAAAAATCGAGACATGATTTCTCTTGGGCCTGAGAATGCCAGTTGTTGACACTCAGAATTGAAATGGGTTGCAGCAAATCAATCCCGAGGCAACCTCGAACCACTTTGGATTAGAAGCTGCCCTCTTCCAACCCGAGAGGGATCTCTTGAAAAATGTCACAATATGATTTTGAATAAGCGTGAAAAAGGTGGGCAGATTTATGGGTAAATGATGGTCTTGGACTTTCAGAGTTTGGGGGTTAAACCAGGGAAATGGTCCATTGGGCATGGAGTCAAATGAAAACCGAAGAAAAGAGACAATAGCAGAGATCAAATAACTTGCGGAAAGTGAGGCAAAGTAAGTCTATCTTTCAGCGCTTTGATTGTCATGATGCGGTAGCGGAAAGAAAAAGGAAAGGTTGATGTAGCAGAGAACATATGCAGAATTCCGGAAGTGTAGGCTGGTCTTACACCCGCTGATAGTTGGTGCAGAGGAAAGACATCAAACAATTACAGAAAACCATAATCCATTCGTTATAGTAGTGGTCGTACTAAAGTATAACGAAGCCCATCAGTTAGAAGAAAACGAAATGTAATGCAGCCGTGATGGATTAAGGAAGACATAAACAATATGGTAAAGACAATATCAAATGCGAGTAAGGAACACATAAATGAAGTCCAAATAGATTTAACACAGCTGGAAGAAAAGAAGAACATGCTGAAAGAAATCGACCGTGATGAATCTCACAGTCACAAGGAAAAATCATCTTTATTACTCCATTAATGGCTTATAAATTAACTCAGCAATTACAAAGAACCACTCCTGACAGAGGTTTTCCCTCCAGTGATGCGCTCATGTGCCCCCTATTCTAGTGTTACATGCATCAGTCTTTTTAAAAGAGAAATATAGAATTCTTTGTGTTCCGGGAATCTGAACCGGTTTGCCTTCATGGAAAACTGCGACTGCCAGGTGCCTCTGCTAGCACTTTGAACCGTTACTGACGTAGGGCAGCTTGTAAACGCCTTTGGCTAGGTGTGCATAATCTAGGCGATACACTTGACATAATCATTTTAGACTGCAGATATCTGTCGTCCTCCAGCAACGCCTCATTTCCCTGCTTTATCCAGTCTGTCATTTTGGATAGTCTTTGGAGAAACACCCACACCCAATCCTCGAGATTTCATCTCCAAGATCACAGTTTTTCTAAAACGAGGTTGAATCGATGGTTCTGCTGAGATTGGAAATCCATTCGTTCCTTTTCGATGGGCACACCGTTGCTGGCAATTGCGTTTGCGATCTTTGCTTGCTCGGAGAACAGAACCTATACCACAATCCTTAGAGGAAGACGCTCGTTGTGAGTAGCGTGTACACGAGCATCAATTGATAACTTCTGGCAATTCATTACTTTACACAGCCTCTTCCATTCGAGTTCTGATAACGTAGGATAGGCCTTGAGATAGGAATCAATCGCTCTGTATAGGCCATCGTCACATGTTCGAGCACTGTCCGACAATGCTTTAGCCAGAACTTGAAATTTGGTCATGGAAAGATTCCTGTCCCGAGCGATCATTTTTGCGTTAGCAGCTGCTGCGGCATGCAGTTTTCTCCCGACAGATGCACCAAAAATGTTGACACTCGAAACTGAAATGGGTTGCAGCAAATCAATCCTGAGGCAACCTCGAACCACTTTGGATTGGGAGCTGCCCCTTCCAACCTGAGAGGGATCTCTCGAAAAATGTCACAATATAATCTTCAGTAAGCTTAAAAATGGTGGGCAGATTTATGGGTAAATGATGGTTTTGGATTTTTGGAGTTTGGGGGTTAAACCAGGGAAATGGTCCATTGGGCATGGAGTCAAATGAAAACCGAATAAAAGAAACAATAACAGAGATCAAATAACTTGCGGAAAGTGAGGCAAAATAAGTCTATCTTTCAGTGTTTTGATAAATCATGATGCGGTAGTGGAAAGAAAAAGGAAAGGCCGACGTAGCAGAGGATATATGCAGAATTATGAAAATGCAGATTGGTCTTACACCCGCTGATAGCTGGTGCAGAGGAAAGACAATAAACAACTACAGAAAACCCAAATCCATTCGTTATAGTAGTGGTCATACTAAAGTATAATGAAGCACATCAATTAGAGGAAAATGAAATGAAATGCAGTCGTGATGGATTAAGGAAGACATAAACAATATGGTAAAGACAATATCAACTGCGAGTAAGGAACACATAAATGAAGTCCAAACAGATTTAACACAACTGAAAGAAAAGAAGAACATGCTGAAAGAAATCGACCGTGATGAATCTCACAGTCACAAGGAAAAATCATCTTTATTACTCCATTAATGGCTTACAGATTAACTCAGCAATTACAAAGAACCCCTCCTGACAGAGGTTTTCCCCCTAGTGCTGCGCTCATGCGCCCCCCCTTCTAGTGTTACATGCATCAGTCTTTTTAAAAGAGAAATCTAGAATTCTTTGTGTTCCGGGAATCTAAACCGGTTCGCCTTCATGGAAAACTGCGACTGCCAGGTGCCTCTGCCAGCACTTTGAACCGTTACTGACGTAGGGCAACTTGTAAACGCCTTTGGCTAGGTGTGCATAATCTAGGCGATACACTTGACATAATCGTTTTAGACTGCAGATATCTGTCGTCCTCCAACAACGCCTCATTTCCCTGCTTTATCCAGTCTGTCATTCTGGATAGTCTTTGGAGAAACACCCACACCCAATCCTCAAGATTTCATCTCCAAGATCACAGTTTTTCTAAAATGAGGCTAAATTGATGGTTCCGCTGAGATTGGAAATCCATTCGTTCCTTTTCGATGGGCACGTTGTTACTGGCAATTGCGTTTGCGATCTTTGCTTTCTCGGAGAACAGAACCTGTACCACAATCCTCAGAGGAAGACGCTTGTTGTGAGCAGCGTGTACGCGAGCGTCAATTGATAACTTCTGGCAATTCATTACTTTACACAGCCTCTTCTGTTCGAGTTCTGATAACGTAGGATAGGCCTTGAGATAGGAATCGATCGCTCTGTATAGGCCATCGTCACATGTTCGAGCACTGTCCGGCAATACTTCAGCCAAAACTTGAAATTTGGTCATGGAAAGATTCTTGTCCAGAGCAATCTTCGTTATATAACTATCCACAAGCCTAGCTACTTTCATTTTTGCGTTAGCAGCTGCTGCGGCATGCAGTATTTTCCCAGCAGACGCACTATGTCTTGGGACTGGCCGGCTCCTGAGTCTGTTGTTGGATCAAGAAATGCTCCAGTATCCTCTGCACCAGGTCGACGTTGTATAGCGTCTCAGTGCTTTTAGTACTATAGGAAGGTATAAGTAAGTCGTTCAATGTGGCCTGTTCCAGCTGCATACGCACTCTTTTCTCCAGTTCTGCGACTAGAGCCGGAGCCACTTTCAGCATACTCACCATTATTAACAGACATAGGAGAAAACTACAAGAAACTGTGTTCTTTTGTGGTGGAAGAATGCTGATTAAGCTTTCGACAATCAGTCTTCGTTCTGATCTTAAATGCGCAGTAGAGAGATCGTCCCTTTCTTCTTGATGGAATCTTTTAGATAGTCGGCGTGGATTTCCAAGTGAACTTAGCAGATGATAAGCAATGAGTAAACTTGGCCTTCGAGCTTGATGCCCTGTCTGTGACAGTATGAGGAAAAAACACAATTGTATTGTTTAGTCGTTCAGATTGTTCATTGCATATAAAGTTCTCACATTAATCTGGACATTCCACAGGCTTTGATGCCAGAACCTTTTCTAAATCCATTTTGCGTCTGCTTCGAAGTTTTGTTGGTAGATTAACCTGACTTGCATCGTCGGCCACCGCATGTAAACTCTCGTCTTCTGTGGAAGGATAGACGACCACAGCGGCTCTGCATGGGATTCTGTCGGGCCAGGTGCCATAAGCATTAGAAATTGTGCAGAAGGAATCGGAATTGTTGTCGGTAACCGGTGGTTGATGCTGCAGAATGTGCCACGACATCACAACGTGTAGTAACGACTCCTTGCCAAGCTCCACCAACCTTCCGAAAAAATAGAGTGCGCCCCCTTGCTCTTGAAACAGACACACACAACCTGGTTCATTTTGTCAGAAACCCAATATCTCCTTCCTGCATCTGAACGACCCCACCTCTAAAATTTGTCTTTTCCACCTTCGAGTGAAATCTTCAAAGAGAGATCGAACGGAGAAAGAGGAAGGAGTTGAGATTGGTCAACGACACCATACGATCTCTCCCCGCACTGTTCCATGAGCCAAATAGAAAAACTTTCAACTATAAGAAGACACAGACCTTCAACCCTAGTGCCATTCATATGAGACGGATTCTCATCATTCGACGACCCGATCGTCGTTTTCTATTTTCCCGAGAGTAACATCATGATTTCTGGCATTGTTGTTGTAGCCAATTCCGTCCCATTCAATCAAATAGCAAGGGTCGGATATCCAATGTTTTTATGTTAAATCTCCTTTTGACTATCTTCTACCTGCATATCCAAGAGCAAAAGATGTTTCTCTCCAGACAGGTCTTTTTTATCTCCTTCTGTACCGAGGACTTCATAAGTCCATGTTTTTGAAACATCCCCAACCCGCCTAAGCTCAACATTCCAACATTGAATTTCATGATCTGTTAAAAGGAAAAATTCTCGCTTGCCTTCTTTCAAAGCAACATAAGGACAACGCCAAATTATAGAGCGTGTGTAGGCTTTTTTTTCAATTAAAAATCCTGTACAACTTGATGGCGTTTAATACCATTAAAACTGCACTCAAAATGCCATAGTTCTTCATTTGATCTACATGCTATTGCAATACATTCATATAAAGCAGAACCTGAAATTGGGGAAGCAATCATGGAGTTAACAACAATGAACTCAGAACTGCTACTGCTATCAACCCATGGTGTGCCCGATTTATGACTGCTAGAAATCCTTTCATCAAGCAGCACATCAATGCCATCGGGTCGATCATCAGTTGGAAGACTAACAATTTGAGAGTAGTTATGTTCTGAAATATATCAGGCCAATATACAACAGCTAAGCTTTTCTAGCTGCACATCAGAATACCTGCAGAACTGTACTCTTTGATAGTCCTATCCGTCGTATGCATTTATTTCTTCCATGGAACCACAGCCAGTGTCCAATTATACCCATGCTGACACAATAATTGTCCCAATCGAACTTGCTAAAATAATCCAGAAATCTAAATAAAACCTCCAGTGGACCCCGTAGTGATGCATGGAAAAGATGAAAAATATACAGGCCCAATGTCTCCAAAGCATATGTAGAAATAAGTTCATGATGAGCACCATGCTTTAACAAGTATAATACTACGTTTGAATAAGTGTTTCTTCCCAATCAACAGATTAACCTCCTCAAGAAAGCAAAGGATACCAAATCCTCCAAGCTGATTGAAGGAGATGTCTACAACAATGTTTTCAACAAGACACTTCACAAGATTGACCTTGGGCAGCTCAGTCAATTTTGATATCTGTTACAACACCAGTGTCAGATCGGAGCGTGGAGACAGTCATTTTTGGGTAATTCGACTCCACAAATCCAATGGTGATGTTTGTTTTCTGATATGAGCATTATTTCCACAGCTTGATTTCAGAATGAGGTATATTCATGTATTTGTCAAATTCTTTTGTTGAGTTAATAAAAGATCTTACCCATTTGAGAGCAGGACCCGGAGACGTAGTCCACCAGGGGAGAACTCCGTTATCAAGTTTTTGTGTTTAGATATGATGCTTATGTCTCTTCATTTCTAAGTTTTCCCTTCTTTAATGGTGTACATTAATTTATGCTCATTTAATACAATTCTTTATAAGTCATGATGAAAAGATCTCAGATCATGTTGGTATCAGAGCAATCATCTTTGACTTGAATTGTTGAGTGTGAATTCTTACTAGGGCCAAGCATAAGCAGGGTTAAGGAACTCTAAAGACTTTCAATCTCGAAGTTGGTCGTGTATCCAGAAGGAAGAAAATGGCAGAAGAGGACAAGTGTGATGAATATGAGAAAAACTTTAACATGGTCTTTTATCACATGTCAGGAATGGTCGAGCGAATGTATGGAGATTACGAGAAGAGGATGAAGAAGAAAGGGAAGAAAAATGAATCACATGCAGATGATTATGCTTCGCTAAACCAAGGGGCTGGAGCATATCCTCTTGAGCCTCCATCTTCACCTTCGAGTTCTAGTTCTTCTTCCTCTGAGCATTCTCATCATTCTAGCCATAAAGCCTATTTTAAGAAACCATTATTAAATCTTGATGTAAAATTTTCTTTATCTATGTTTAATGGAGATGGTAATCCTGAAAAGCTAGATAATTGAATCCGACAGGTTGAAGTGTATCGCTGAGTCCAACATATTGATGAAGAGGAAGTTAAAGTGAAACTGACTTCTTTTCGGTTGGAAGGCACCGCTCTCGTATGGTGGGAGAGTAAGATTCATGCCGAAAGTAAGTGTGGTAAGATTCTTTCCTCATGGTTGGAGTTTAAATCAGATCATGAAGTAATTTTATTCATTAGGGTATTTACATAAAGCAATGATGGAATGAAAAACCTTAAGGCAAAGTAAATGACAAACTGTACAAAGTTTCACAGAAGAATTTAGGAAGAAATATCTTGCATTGAACCTTCCTTTAGATTCTTATGAGACTTTAATGAAGTATATTGGTGCACTTCACAGTTATATTCGACATACTTTTCTCTTGTTTAACCCCACTAGTCTTAATGAAGTTTGTGTGCAAGCCACTCACTTAGAGAACATGGGGAAAAATGTTCAAGAAGATCCCACAAAGAAACCTTCCAATTTCCCACAGAAGACTTTTAAGAAGTTTAAAAGGAAGGACAAGAAGACCGCTACAGTAACGAGAGAAGGAGGAAAACCATCTTGCACTCATTGCAAGAAGAGAGGTCACGATGAAGAACACTGTTGGAAACTGCATCCAGAAAAGAAACCGAAACAGTTCGGTGGAAAGGGGAAGACAAAAACCATTGCTATGGTACAACAAGATCTTGGTTTCGAGTCAGGAGATGGAGGAAATATCACAACGGTTGGAGTACAAGGTAAATATTCTCTTCATGCTAGTTCTAGTTCCAATGATGAATCTCATGTTGATGAACAAAAGAGGAATAAGTTATTTCACATAAGATTTGTATTTAAACATAATAAGACAGATACATTATTTGATCCAGGTTCCCAAGTAAACTTAATATCTGAAGCACTTGTCAAGAAAATGGGTCTTGAAACGAAACCACATCTGAAACCTTATCCTCTTGGTTGGGTATGCGACAAAGCAAAACTTGATGTCACCAAACAATGTAGGATAAGATTTTTTATTGCTTCAAAATTGATTGATGAAGTTGATTTGGATGTTGTACCACTTGATATATGTGGCATAGTGTTGGGAGGTTCTTAGCTTTATGACAAAAAAACAGTCTTCTTTCGACATGAGAACAAATACCACCTTACTAAGGGGGGAGTGGAATATATTGTTAGAGCTCACAACATGAGGGTAAATACCACACTTGTTAGTGCAGGACAAATGAAAAGACTCATAAGCACTAATAAGAGATATGTATTCATGGTCGCCAGAGAGAAAGATGTCGGGACATTCAACACTTTCCAAGGGTGTGATCAATCTCATAAAAATGAATTAATTGATATTGTTTCTAAGT
Organism: Picea mariana; assembly: GCA_032191745.1. Lineage (NCBI taxonomy): Eukaryota > Viridiplantae > Streptophyta > Pinopsida > Pinales > Pinaceae > Picea > Picea mariana. The sequence goes on along the minus strand of JASDQU010100207.1, from coordinate 3,118 downwards.
ATGATGATATTTTTCAGGAACCAGATGGATTACCTCCTAAGAGGGAAATCCAACATGAGATACATCTTCAACGAGATTCTCCTTTTCTTAATGTGGGCATGTACATGATGTCAGTTGTAGAGATGACAAAGATCAAGAAGCAAGTACATGGCTTATTGGATCAAGGGGTCATCAGGTCCAGTTCATCTCCTTGTGGTTCTCCGATCATGATGGTGCCAAAGAAGGATGACACATGGCGAATGTGTGTCGATTACCAGGCATTAAATAAAATCATGGTGAAAAAGTGATACCCTCTTCCTCATATGGATGATTTACTTGATCAATTGAAGAATGTTGTTTATTTCACTAAGCTAGATTTGTGCAGTGGATATCATCAAATTAGAGTCGCAGAACATGATGCATGGAAAACTGTTTTTAAAACCAAATAGGGATTGTTTGAGTGGTTGGTTATGTCATTCAGGGTTTGTAATGCTCTGACAACTTTCATGCTTGTGATGAATGATGTATTCAGGTATTTCATAGATGACTTTGTGATTGTATATTTATACGACATTCTTGTTTTTAGCGGGACATGGGATGAACATGTGAGGCATGTAAAACAAGTATTGGATACTTTGCAAAGGGAGAAGCTGTATGTAAAATTGTCTAAATGTGAATTTGGCAAGACTGCACTTGTATACTTAGGTCATATTGTAGGAGGAGGACAATTGAAAATTGACCCTTCCAAAATTGATGTAATTGTAAATTGGCCCAAGCCAAAAAATGTAATCGAACACTACTACATATGGGCGGATTATTCCATGAAACTTTTCCACGTTTCCATTATTTTCATGTATTTTTAAATTGGGTGGGATTTTCGTCGATCTTTCCACAAAAGTTCGTTTCTATAGCAACGAGTATGTTTTGTTTTTAAATTGGGCGGGATTTTCGCCGCTATTGCCACGAAAATTCGTCGCTATAGTGACAAGTATTTCCTACCTCAAAAAGCATTTGCTAACACACGTGGCTTGCAAGGTCTAGTTGAATTTTTGCGGGTCAACTCATGCATTTTCGTTGCTATATCGACGATAATCGATCTATATATACCTGACTTTAAGAGACTTTGTGACACATTTTCTATAGTTGTGACATTGTTTGTGGATTTTTTTTGAGTTGTTTATTTTTTCCGTCACCCACCAATTGAACAAATCCAATTCTTGATTTACATAGCTCGGATTTTGAACTTGCAAGGTTAGTATGTTTATTTATTTATTTATTTACATATACTCATTTAACTTGTAAATTTTTGTTCAAATGAAATTTCATGTAACTTGTTTTTTTCTTGATAATATATTACATGTGCATTACCATATTTCAAAATTGTTATGTCATTGGTTTTTGGATCTAATTAGTATATTCTATGGAAATTCATGTGAAATGTCAAGAAAAATATTTTCCGAAGAAGTATTTTAAGAAGAGGGAAAATTACTCCATCAATAAGACAATTTAAACTTTAAAAATGGATGTCATTATCAATCTAGATCAATTTGGGCCTACAATTCCTTATGTAAATTTAATCCTTATTACAAAACCACCAACTCATAACAACTTTACCGATTGGACTAATGTTTGAAATAGAAAGTGGAAAAAAAATCCTCTTAGATCTAATCCTATCCCTTAGCGACCTTGTTAGCTCTCTAACTTTTGTATTCCTATGATGTTGTGCCTATATATATTAATGTCATATTTTTAGTCTAGTATTAGGTTAGGTTAGTCATATAACATTGTATTCTTATGTGATGTTGTTTCTCTCATTTTTTTATAATCACACGCAATTTTAGATGTAGTGATTAACTCTAGTTTGTAGTTGATGTAACTTTTTTATACACTATTAATAAGGAGTAACTAAAATATAAAAATTTCATGATGAAATCTACGATAACATGACAAAATCTACTATTCAAACAATGAAAAATGAGAACATGCCAAAGTGTCTTAGAAAATAAAATTGTGACCACTATAAGTAGCATAAAATTGTGACCATTGTATGTAGCTGCAAATCGACACGTCATAATTTAAACCAACCAAACCCAATTGTGGATGAGAAGTGGATGCCATTCTTTTTTTAGTTGTGAATTTCAAAGATTGACATTTTATTTACAAAACAACTTAGAGGCTAGTGTATGGTGTCGAGTGATTCAAGTTTGAGAAATTTTGACCACTTTCGTTAAATGGTGTGTAATTAATTTCCATGGTGATTCAATATACACTACTCTAAAGTACAAATTGAAGCATGTCGATCTTAATAGTTAATCGATAATACAAAAAAAAAAACATGTCAAAATGTCTTGGAAAAAATAATTGTGAGAATTGTAGGTCACTGTAAATAAACATATCATAATCGAAAGGAGTAGCTAAAATATAAAAATTTGACAACTCACTATTTGGTATGGTGTAGGTAAGACAATTACTTGTCAGTACAAGAATTTGTCACTATGAACAAAAATGAAAGGAAGCTTGCTCAATTTAGAGCGACATTAGAGGCGAGGGGCAATGGAAAATATTATTTCCCTTGCTATGATTGCAGGGGCTTGCAAATAAGAATACTTTTAATAACAACAACTGAAAGACATTGTAGGGAGAAGGGGCACACCGAAGGGGGTTATGAATATCGTCCCTTAGTAAGAGGATTCAATATTTAATGTATTCTCTGTAATAGTTATCATGTCACGAATTTTAGTAATATTTATTATCGTTTTTTTTATGTTTTCTATACACACTAGCTTTTCTACGTTGTTTTTAAATATATAGACGATGCCCCCAAAATGTGATCCAGATTATTTTCGGCACGAAATGAGAGCGGAGATATAATAAAGAAATGTGCAGAGATATTGTAGATATTCAATAATATAACATAAATGTATCAGAGATGCAACCATAAACTCAGATATACAGTAATACACAATTTCTATTAATGAAAGAAATGTACAGAGACTGTAAAAATACAGAGTGAAAGACTCGCTAGAATGGTGGCAGCTTATCTCTGAGAAGAGATGTGACGGCTACTCACATTCGCAAGAAGATGGTTACAATGAGGCTCTGGAGGCCTTTTTACAATAATCGGGAATGCCAAAAGTCC
>JASDQU010100206.1:207743-233010 GCA_032191745.1 Picea mariana | reverse complement strand
TCCATCGCAGAACCCTGTTGTTTCCCTGTTCAAGCATCTTATGATTAGTCAACATCCCTTTCATATGTTTTAAGTCTGTTCTCACAATAAAATGAACTGGTTTGAGAAACATTCTATATTTCTTGATCCCATTTTTAACAGCAAGGATTTCTTTATGGCATGAGGGATATTTTGACTCAGTTTCACTAAAGCATCCAGAAGTATACATGCATACTTCCTCCAATTTTGGTCCATTCTTTTGAAGAAGTACTGCAGTCCATGTTTCATGAGATGCATCTGTTTCTAAGACTAGTTTCATGGACAAATCTGGGAGGTGTAGTTTGGGAAGGTTCTGGATCTTCTGCTTGATGATTTGAACTGCTTGGGTAATTTTATAATTCCAGGGTATGGTTTTACTCAATCTCTTCTGTAGGATTCTTACATCCTTTGCTTGATTTTCATAGAATTGTCTAATATAGTTAAGACAACCCAAGAATCTCTGAAGTTGTTTCATATCTAGCAGTTCATCAGGAAACTCTGATAATTTCTTTAAAACATGATCCTGGAGTTCTACTTCTCCTTGGGAGAGTATTAATCCAAGATATTCAATTTTAGATTGTGCCCAACACAGCTTTGATTTGTTGAGCACTAGACCATGTCTAAATAACAGATCGTATACAATCTGCAGATGTTGTACATGTTGCTTAATATCTACAGAACATATTAGTAAGTCATCAATATATACAATTACAAAAGAAAGATGTCTGAAGATATCATCCATACGCTTCTGAAACTCTAAGGGTGCATTCTTCAGACCAAATGGCATTACTCTCCATTGGTACTGACCTTGAGGTACCACAAAAGTTGTCTTGTATCTGTCAGCCGGAACAATACCTATCTACCAGAATCCGCTTTTAAGATCAAATTTACTAAATACATTACATCTCCCAATCTTAAAGAATAACAATTCTTTACTGGGCAATGGAAATCTAAGAGGTAATAAAGCTTCATTGAGAGCTCTATAATTTATAACCATTATGGGTTTACCTCTTTTTTGTTCACTATGTTTATTCACATAAAATGCAGGACATGCCCAAGGATTTCGGCTATTCTCTATTAGTTTTCTCTGCAACAATTCTCCTATTTCTTTCTTGCAATATTCCAACTCAGTAGGAGACATATGGTTTGCAGATGCCTTTTGTGGTCTAGGGATGTAATCTTCTTTATAAGGCAAATTTACAAAGTACTGCTCTATGGTCCAGAAAGCGTGGGGATAGTCAGAAGTGCAATCTTTTTCAATATTTTCTTTGATATCTTTGATTGCAGTTAAACCATGAGTATTTATATGCCTGACTATCTTCTGGATCTTGACCAAGATTTTAGCAGAATGTTCTAATTTCTTAGCAGATTCCTTTTCTACAATTCTCCTTTCAAAGACAGTTTTTCTAGGGACTTTCACAAGGTTGCCATTTATATTTAGCTATACATACTGCTGTCCTATAGTTAATGGAAAATATTTATTGAAAAATTCTTGTCCTAGAAGAATGTCCGAACCAGTATCAAAACTATAGAATATTACTGGTATTCTGTAATCCTGAATATATATGGGAAAGTCTGGAGAGATATGTTGAATCTTTAACTCTGTTTTGTTTAAGCCCTAAATGATAAATCAATAGGGTGCCAATAGTATTCAGGAAATGCTCCAAACTTTGCACAGGAATTCATAGCACCAGTATCAATCTGCGCATCTAAAGTATACTGTAAGTATCCAGACACTCTAATATTTACAGTAATGACTACTCTGTCATCCAAGCCTTTCAACATTTTATTCTCTGGTAAAACAGCCTCATGTTCATCCTGAAATAGTTCTTTCTCAAATTCTTCACTTCTCTTTTTCTTTAGAAATTCCAATTCCTCTTTTTGTTGTTTCAAAGTTCTCCATATTTGGCGAACCAGTACTTCCTTTTCATGGATTTCTTCTTCTAGATGAAAGATAGTGGCTTCCAAAGAGTCTTCTGGTTCTCTAGAAGGAGGAATATAATGTTGGACAACTTTTCTTCTAGTATCTTGAGAGAGAGAAGGAATTCTAGAGGGTTGTTCAAACTCAGCATTTGTGGGAGTGTAATGTTGGATACTCACCACGCTAGGCTGCTGGAGGGACTGAATTTGGTGATTCAGCTGGTCAAGCTGGGAAGTATACATATTATGTAAATGGAATTGGCTAGGAGTTAAGGCTGATATTTTATTCTGGAGCTGGGATCTTTGGGTTAGTAAGGAGTTAAGATCCAAAAATGAAGTCATCATTTTAATATCAAGAAAGTTAAGGGCATCAGGTTGATAAGAATCATCAAAAGAAGCAGAAGAGACAGGTGATTGAGGTTGGGAGTCAGTATCACTATCATCAAATAAGGATAAATATTCACCATCTGAACGGTGAGAGACCATATCCCATTCAGCAGGATCATATCCTGTAGAGAACAGATCCATGATTTTAATTTGAACTTTGGTCTTCGACCACAGAGGACACTATGACGCCCAGTGGCCAGGCTTCTTACAAATAAAACAAGAAGTTTGCTTGGCACGGGAATTTTGAGGTCTTCTTCTGAAATAAACTTTACGTCTAGGCACAGAAAACTTACGAGGATATTTCTTTGAAAAAGGTTTCCTTTGGGGTTTTCAATTACAGGCTTGCCTAGAGCTATGATTATGAGATTTCTTCTGGTGTGAACAACCATAATTTGTTGTTTCATCAAAAATTTCACAAACAGAAGAATCAAATCCCAAATGTTTCTTGAGGGATTTAGCAGTCTTTTTCCTAATGCATTCATTTTGCAAGGCTGTGACAATTTTTTCTTGTAAGCCTGCAAGGGAAAGGGTTTCTATAGGGATATCTTCATCATCTAATCTAGTTCTAACTAGATCAGCAGTTTTTCCAGGCAAAGAGGAGAGATATCTCCTCAAATAAGCAGCGTTATTAGGATCTAGGACTTTGTACAACAGAGTTTGCATGGAACAAAAATATTTAGGGAGTTGCTTTAGATTACATAACTTTTGGCTCATAAAACAGTCAGCATAATGGCTCATATTAACTCGAATATCACCGTAGAATTCATGTATTACAGCTTTTATGAGCTCATCTACAGGCTTTTCATGCTAAAGTATGCGAAGTTTACTTGATCCAGATGTTCTTTCCCACCAAAAGTTTAAATTTCCTACAAATCCCCATGTTAGATGAAGAGAAAGATCGCTCCAAGACACCTTATCTTTAAACAACAATTTTTGTGTCTTTGTCCATGCATGCCACCCTTGGATCATAGCTTCTATTTTAGGTTTTGTTTTGCAATCAACATCTGAAATAGGGGCAGTATCAACATGTTTGATGGAAGGTTGTGGCTGTCCATCAACATCCATAGGGGCTTTTTTAGATCCTTTATACTTAGAATTACACCATTGTTCCCAGGCAGAAGTTCTGCTAGAGGAACTAGGTTTTTCTGCTTCTGAGGGTTCTGGCTTAGTTTATCCTTCCATTGATTTTATGGAGAAACATTGATTGTTAGGAGAGATATTTACAAGAGCTAATTGGCTTTCAATACTAGCCATTTGATTCTGAGAAATTCTTAATTCGAATTCAGAAACTTGGGTTTTGACCAGGTTCAATTTCTCAGTAGCTAGCTAGAGGATTTCTGCAATCCTAACTAGGGTAGGATTTCACATACTTGATGCCAATTGCTTTAAGGACAAAAGATTTCTGTTAGTAGGAGGAGAAGAACCAAAAAATGAGAAAGTTGCATCATTTGCAACAGAAATTGGCGAAGAAGGCTGAAATTCTTCTTGATAAGAAGCCTTCATATTTTGAACTGCCTTCTCAATAACATCTATCTTCTCTAGGAGTGTGTGTAGCTGAGATTTCATCTCGTCTTGATTTAACAAGATTTGTTCTATCTCTGAATGTAATCCATTCATATGACTTTTAGTCTTAGTTACATCCTGAGCTATGTCATCAAGATTTTGGGCTAAACACACAAACTGATAATTTGAGTAATTCTGCAGCCTTATAATATCCTTATAAGTGCATCTTCTATCAAAGGAAGATCCATTACTTAACACATATTATTTCAGAGGAGGGAATAGTAGTTGATCTTGAGAATATTGGGGCCATTAGAGGATGGATAGTACCAAAGAATTTTATATAGGTCATATAATTCATGGGAGTTGAAGTTTATTACATAATATTCATTAAATATTTTTGAAAGATTGAAAACCAATTACTTGTTTGCAAAAGAAGGGTGTAAAATTTGAATGGACTTATGAGTGTAAAGAAATTTTTTAGCAACTAAAGAATATTTTTACAAGTGAACCAATATTGAAAATTGTAGACCCAAATGAATATTTTGTTGTATGAACTAATGCATGCAAGGGAGGGTTTGGGGGAATCCTCATACAAAATGAGTATGTGATATGTTATGAGCCAAGAAAGGTGAAAGAACATAAGAGGAACTATGCCACACATGATTTAGAATTGGTAGTTATCATTCATGCATTGAAAATGTGGAGACATTATCTCATGGGTAGAAAATTTGAACTAAGAATAGAGCATAGTGCTCAAAGACGTTTTTTTGGAAAACCAATACTAAATTTGAGGAAAACTAGATGGATAGAATTCGTCAATGATTGAGTTTGAAACAAAGAATATAAAATTCAAGGAGAACCAAGTGGTTGATTCACTTAGGATTTGAGTGCATGAGATACATCTTATAGCTATTAGCATGTACATGTCTAATTTAAAAGAAAAAAATTTAAAGGGTGCAAATTCTAGTCAACACTATATGGAAATAAAAGAAGCATTACAACAAGGAAATATTTAGAAGAAATTTAAAGATAATGAGCTGAAAGAGGATGGAGTCCTCATGTACAAGTGAAATTTATATGTTCTAAATTCCAAAGAGATGAAAAATATAATGATGTGGGAAATTCACAATGTACCTTATGATGGGATCCCATGATATCAAAAATCAAATGAAGTTGTAAGAAGACAATACATTTTTCCAGAAATCAAGAAATAGGTGTCTTATTACATAGCCAAATGACTAGAATGTCAAAAGGTAAAGGTTTTACATTTAGTTGGACTACTATAGCCATTTCCGATTGGTCCTAAGTGGAAATGGGACATTGTGATAGTGTATTTTATTACTAATCTACACAGAATAATGAGGAAGCATGATTCCATCATGGAAGTGGTGGATAAATTAACTAAGGTTGAACATTTTATTCCAATGAAGAAAACTCACAAGGAAACTAACATTGCAGTAATTTCCATGAAGGAAATGCCAGGCTAAATGGTGTGCCTAAGGAAATTGTTTCTGACAGAAGTCCCAAGTTCACATCAAATTTCTAGAATGGGTTGTTTAAAGGATTTGGGACAAATCTAAATTGGTACAAAATATCACCTAGATTCAAACATACAAACAAAGAGGACTAATAAGATAATTGAGGATATGCTAAGAATGTATGTATTGAAATATCCTTCCAAGTGGAAAGACTACATCGATCTAGTTTAATTTTATTACAATAATGGGTATTATGAATCACTAAAGATGATTCCATCTGAATCATTGTATGAGAAAAATTGCAACATCCCAATGATATAGGATAATCCGACAGACTGAGCAGTTATTGGGATAGAATTGCTAAGGAAAATGGAAGAGAAGAGGATAAATATCTAACATAATTTAAATGTTTCATGGGATAGGAAAAATATTTATGTAGATAAAAACACAACTTACAAGGAATTTAAAGCAGGAAAGCATGTGATTTTAAAAGTAAATTTAGAAAAATAGAGATCTGTGAGTTTAGGAATTTTCCCTGAGTTTGCAGCAATATATTGTGGGCCGTTTGAAGTCTTGGAGAACATAGATCCAGTTGCATACATTATTCCATTGCTTGTGTCCATGATAATTCATAATATGTCTCATGTGTCTTTATTGGAGAAATATGTTCCTGATCCTAACCATGTAATTTATTGGACTATCATCAAGGTGGAACATGAAGGAGAATTTTGGGTAGAATTGACACACATCCTATATTGGAAATTCAAAGTTCTTAATAACAAATCTATCAAGTTGTTAAAGGTACAAATGATCTGATATGGTCCCGAGGACACTACATGGGAGAATGAGGATACCATGCAAGAGGAATACCTGCAATTCTTTTGCAAATTAAAAAAAAAAATTGAACGTGCATTTGTATGTAACCGTGGAAGGCTATGTTTTTGGTAGGTAGAGTTCTTGAGACCACATCTCGAAGATTCTTGTCCAACTTGTGCTAGATATATGGAAGGGGAGTAGTAAAACCTAAGGGACTACGATACATAGAAGCAGGTACACTTCCTTGGGTTGTGCAAGTTGAGGGGAACAAGAGGTTTATGGTTGGAACTTCTGCACGAGTTGTGAACTTGCAAAAATACTAAGTATTATGATGTAATTTTTGTACATGTATATTGGTATGGTGTTGCGCACCAAGGATGGTGAAAATTTGTAGGGGGAGAGCAATGTAACATCCCTATGTTTAATTCCATGTTTAGTGATGTATAATTTAGATATGATATATGATTGTCGATCAAGTGTTGTAATATGTAAACATTGTATACAAAAAATAATAAATAAAAGGTGATGTCGACTATAGATGGACATGGAAAAATTCATGGGTTTTGAGTTTTCCACAAGAGAGGAGGGGTCTAAGGGGGTTTTATTCATGTGTCTTAAAACCCAAACCATTCCTAAAATTATTATTTTAAGTAAACCTTATAATTTTCCCTTGAGTGTATGAGAGCCTAATTATTGAATACATGTAAGTGGGTGGGTGTCAAAAGTCACATCTCTTATTTATTGAGAACATGGGGCTAAAGTAAAATCAACATTGGGAAGAGTGGGTGTCAACTTTTTTGGGGAAAAAGGGAAATTCATATGGAAAAGATGGAAGAGTTTTAACATCCAATTTTTTTTATAGAAAGGGATAGGAGAGGATGTAATATTGAAGGAAACCATAGTGCACATATGTGGTAAATATTTTGGAGCTGTAGAATGCATGAACAAGCAAGTATTTAGGCCAGCAAGTATTTAGGCCTATGGAGTGAAATTGTGTCAAACAAATTATGGTTTATTTTCATGTGTAGTACTATGTGTTTTGAGCGAATTATATGCTAATGTGTCTGAGTATAATTAGTTGCATTAGTGTTTTTGGAAATGCTGTTAGATGTATTTATCTTATAAATACAATTCGCAACCCCTTATTAAATGCTGTTAAATGTTCTAAATACAATTCGCAACCCCTTATTATCATAACCGACGGAAAACTCGTTATTTAAAAAAACAAAACGATATATTTCATGTTCTTTGCAGGCGGAGCGGGAAAGATAGGAATTCAGTGATTGTAGCAGGCTCTTTTCTCTCCCTGTAATAGTTTGCAATAAGTTAAGGGCGTCTGATAATACAAGTTCAGTACAAGTTCAGTTTGCAGGACCGCGTTTTATGTTAATAATAATTATTGCTTTATATGTGTTTTCATATGAGGGATCTTGCGGCGACATTCGACATTCAGTCCGATGGAACAGGAGGTCTTATAATTGATTCTGGATCTACTGTAACATACTTGGTAGAGCCGGCATACACGTCTTTTCTAATGGCTGTCCAGTCCAGCATTCCAGCTTCGCCTTTTCCAGATTCAGTTTATTTTACGGGATTTGATCTATGTTACAAAGATAAGTCTCTCGTCAAAATTCCGGTTATTGCTTTTCAGTTTGCAGGAGGCGCAACATATGTTCTGCCCCCGGAAAATTCCTTCATCACCAATCAAATTACGAGTGGCTTACTCTGCCTTGCTTTCAAATCTGCAGGGTTTCCAGGTGCAACATCTATATTTGGAAATTTTCAGCAGCAGAATTTCCACATTGTTTACGATCTAGGTCACAGCAACCTCTATTTTGCTCCCGCTAACTGTGATTCTCTCTAGACTCCATTAAATCTCGATTTAGCTGCAACTGTCATACGTGTTATATTGTTGTCTCGGGATAAATTGGATATAGCAATCTCTTGTCTGTTATAGTGTTTCCAATTTCAAATAGTAAATCGGACTACTTTTTTTTAATTAAAAAATAGTAAATCAGACAATTTTTTAATAGCAACAGATATTGGTAGCAAGGAAATAGCAGATAGTTTAGGGGGGAGTAGCAGCAGATATTGGTAGCAAGGAAATATAAGGTATGATAAATATAAGGTACAATGTTATAATTTTAAGAAATTTTGAAATTATGTTAACAAGTGTTGGAAGAAGCAAGATGTAGTGTCCCTAGCCACCAACAGGTTGGGCCACGTCACTTCTTGGACATCTCTCTTAGCTCTGACACCATTTTCTGACGCCCTGACCCAACTAGGCTGAGCCATGCTACTGCAATTAATGTTATGATATATATATATATATATATATATATATATATATATATATATATATATATATATGATGCAATTCTAACGGAGAACATTCTATTCATACACATTTCATGCGAAAGCGACAATAATACATGCATGTAATAAACACAGACAATTCTGGTAACATTATAACACATGTACCCAATACACATCATACATAGAACAAATATTTTGTAATTATCTTTCAATAGATGACCACCAACTTCGTGCATACATTCCATGAACCTCCTAGCCTTAGACCACGCTGCTCATCACGCTCAGCAGTGGGTCACCCCCGAGCTAGGACTAAACTCCACCCAGGGTAAAGGAATCCTAGACCTAGGCTGAAGCTATGGGAAAACTGCATTGTGCAACTGGAAGAATTCTCTCCAAGGAGCCTACTTACGCTCACTTCTCACGAACTCTCATTCCCCACATGCCTGTCTCACCCTGGGAATATGCACCTTCACGTTTCCACAATCCATTGGCTGCTCGACTTCCCTTCCAGGGCTTCAACAATAGGCCGGATCGGGAATTCTCAGAGCTCCGTAGCTGGTACTGGAATCCCTCTAGGAGAAATCACTTTCCAACAAACTCTCTCACCTGGAGAGAGTTGCTAATAGACATGACAACCTGCTTCTTCAAAGACGAGCCTGACAACCCATATGTTCAATCGACGACCACCTAAATCGAGTAAGGCAAGGGGACGACTCAACAATTTACAGAGGTTCACCCAGGTGGAAATTACTCTAGCTGCATACTTGTTAAGTGCATGCATGAACTGCACAAGGGATGGCCAACATGCTGAGGATGAACTCATGGAAACTAAATGGCCAGACTAGTCAGAATGTTGAAAGTGAGCAAGGAAAATAGTGAGAATGGTCATCCTGTAGAATCGTCAGAGAGCTGCAATGGTGAGAGCGAACTACTCAGGAAGGTGACCGAATGGTTCATGAACCCCCCAACAAAGGTGTAGTTTTCCCACATAAATTTGCATGTGTCCTGGGCGACACTCGGCTCTTCATAAGCATGCTCCTCTCCACTTGGAGTTTGTTCCTCCCCTCAAAGGAACTTAGGATAACCGAGTTTATTTTCCCAACTTTAGTACTTTTCATGAATACATTATAATATTCCCTTGGGTTAAGCCCTCAAGTTTATCCCCTCTTTCCTATCCTCTCATCCCCATTCCTTTCCCTACCCAATGTAGTTTAGTCCCCCATAACTCTTTCTTCGTGGTCAGTCTACACGCAACAATGTATTTGATTAATAATCTGCATAATTACATATACAAAAATCAGGCCCACTGACCTTATCATCTAGGGTCTTTGGCCTAATAAACATATAATCCTACCATCTTATGATTACTTGGCTCACCATGCTACAAACATCATTACATTTAACAGGGGCTCGACCTTGGGGTATAACAATCACCTCCCCTTATTTTTTCACTGTCCTCAATGCAACTGATTTACATAATATCAACAAGATTTTCAAAATATTCAAAAAGATGCAGGTACTCTACCCACATAGAATCTTCATTCTCCCATGTTGCGTCCTCAAGACTGTACCAGATCCACTGAAATTTTACAAGCCCTATGGCTCGATTCTGGAACTGTTTTCTTTTTCGATCTAGTATATGCACCGGATGCACCTGAAAAGTGATTTCCTGCTCCAACTGAATCACATTCCAATCAATAACATGATTAGCATCAGGTACATACTTCTTAAGAAATGACACATGAATTACATTATGTATAGACAAGCATGCAGGCAATGCAAGCCTATATTCTACTAGACCAATCCTCTATAGGATTTCAAATGGCCCACAATATCGAGCTTCCAACTTTGAACAATTTCCCAACTTGAGGGAGATTCTGTTGGCCTTCACTCTTAGGAAAACATGATCCCCTATTTTAAATTCCCTCTGAGTGATATTCTTATCAACATAAATTTTATTCCAATCTTAGGAAACCTTCAAATTATGCTTAATCTTCAACATTTTTTCTTCCATTTCCTTGACAAACTATGGAGCAACCACTACCTTATTAGCTGGGTTGTCCTAGCTTACTATGGTGATGCACTTTCTACCATAAAGTGATTTAAACAGAATCATCTTCAGTGATGCTTGATACCCATTGTTGTAGGAATTTTCTACGAAGTGTAGGTAATCTTCCCATTTAGATGGCTTATCCATCACATACATTCTTAACATATCTTCTATCACTTGGTTCGCCCTCTCTATATTCCCATCAGACTTAGGATGATAAGCAGTGTTGAAGTTTAGATTTGTTTTGAACCCTTTGAATAACCCCTTCCAGAACTTTGATGTAAAATTTGGGTCTTTGCCAGACACAATTGTCTTAGGTATGCCATGCGAGTGTGCTACTTCTCTCATATAAATATTTTCAACATTAGTTGTTTTATGAGTAGTCTTCATAGGAATGAAATGGGCATATTTTGTAAGCTTTTCCACCACCACCATGATTGCATCATGCTGCTTTCTTGCTCTGGGAAATCCTATGATGAAATTGTTTGTCACCACTTCCCATTTCCACTTAGGAATGGTTAATGGTTGTAGTAACCTGTCTGGGTGTCTATGCTCAACCTTGACCCTTTGACATTCCAAGAATTTAGCAATAAAATCAACAATCTCCCTCTTCATGCCTCACCAATAATATTGGCTTTTGACTACTGAGATTGTTTTCTGATATCCTGGGTGTCCTACATAAGGCACATTATGCATCTCTTTTAAAATAACACTCCTCAATTCAGAAGAGTTTTATACATAGACTCTGTTTTTGTATAGAAGGATTCCATCAAATCCCAATTCATAATCCTCAACCTTTTGTTGCATTTTACCTTGTTGCAATTTTGTTACCAATTCCATGTACTGCAAACATGCTTTTGCAGCTTCAAAAATTATTCCTTTGATATCTCTTTGATACATGTTAATGGTTATCGCATGTCGTGCATGCACTCTCCTACTGAGTGCATCAACCACTTTGTTTCTCCTTTCCTTTGATATGCTTGGTATCAAATTCATACTCACAGAGGAATTCCAACCATCTACTCTGCCTAGCATTCAATGTAGGCTGATCAAACAAATACCTCAGACCATTATGGTATGTCCTCAGCTCAAACCTCTTTCCCATAAGGTAGTGCCTCCACTTCTTCAAAGCATGCACTATGGCTACCAATTCCAAATCATGAGTGGCATAGAGCCTTTCATGCTCTTTCAACTTCCTTGATTCATAACATACAACAAACCCATTTTGACTGAGGACTCCACCCAGTCCTTCTTTGCATGCATCTATGCATACAATGAAGTATTCATTTGGATATGTGATATTCAAAATTGGAACACTGGTTAACAGTTGCTTCAATTGCTGGAAACTCTTTTCACATTCTTTTGTCCATTGAAACTTCTTTCCCTTCCTTTGCAAGGAAGTGATGGCGTGATCTATTCTTGAAAAGCCTACAATGAACCTCCTATAGTAGCCATCTAGGCCCATGAAGGATTTGAATTCTATCACATTCTTAGGTGTTGTCCACCCTTTAATGGCCTCAATCATTTTAGGGTCCACTACTATCGCCCTTCTTTAGATATGATATTCCCCAAATAGTGAATTTTTTTTTGATAAAATGAGCACTTACTCAATTTGGAATACAATTGATGTTCTCTTAGAACTTGCAACACCATACTCAAATGATGCTCAGGCTCTTCTTCTGACTTGGAATATACAAGGAAGTCATCAAGAAAAACAATGACAAATTTGTCTAAATATTCCCGGAAAACACCATTCATTAAGCACATGAAAATAACTGGTGCATTTGACAACCCAAATGGCACCACTGTGAACTCATAATGACCATACCTTGTCCTGAAGGTTGTCTTGCTAATATATTACACTTTAATCCTTACCTGATGCTATCCTGACCTAAGATATATCTTAGAAAATATATTTTCATCCTTCAATTGATGAAAGAGATCATCAATCCTTGGCAGAGGATACTTGTTCTTTATAGTTGCTTTGTTCAATTGTCTGAAGTCGATGCACAATCACAATGCCCCATCTTTCTTTTTCATGAAAAAGACTGGGGCACCCCTGGGTGACACACTTGGGTGTATATACCCCTTCTTCAGAAGTTCTTCAAGATGCATTTGTAATTCCTTCAGCTCTGTTGTACTCATTATGTAAGAAGTATTTGATACTAGAGCTACTGCAGGCATCAAATTAATACAGAAATCAATATCTCTCTTTGGAGTTAGTCCTAGTACCTCCTTGAACACATCTTCAAAATCTTCCAGGACTGTATGATCTTCCAAAAATGGCACCTTATCCTTAGATGCTTCCACCATATGGGCTGAATATATTTGACAGCCTTTCTTGTAGCACTTCTTCAGCTGCATTGCTGAGATTTCCTAGACAGTAACTTCCCTGGGAATTCCTTGGACTATTTTCAGATTTCCTTCCTCATCCAAGCAAGTGAATGCCTTGTTATGGCATTCTAAGATGGCATAGTGTTGGTCCAACCAATCCATACCAATTAGGAAATCATATGATCTGAACGACAAGATGTTCAAATCATCCTTGGTACACATCCCATTCATGCCCACTGGACATGATTTACAAAATCAACAACTGTCCTCTTGGCTCCTGTAGCCATTTGTACCATACAATATTTTCCATGCTTTCTTCTTGGAAAAAGAAATCTTTCCACTAACTTAGGGTGTATATAGCTATGACTAGCCCCCGAATCAATTAAAATAGTAAAGTCATGGTTATTGATCATACCTTCAACTTCAATCATGTGTGATTCAAACTCACCTTGCTTGTCTTCCAGGGCTGCATAGATTCTTTGTACTCTTCTTCCCATGTCCTCCACTATTTTTGCTTCTTGTACATTCTGGACATCTCTTATGTTGTCACTTTTGCGAGGACAATCTCTATACTTGTGGTCTCCTTTACAACCCCAAGATTGAATGGGTTACTGCTTTGATCTTTTCCCTCCTACCTCAGCCATTCTATGCTCTCTAAAATATGGCTATCCTTGAGGACTATTTCTTAAAAATGGAGGCTTGTTTCCCTTCTAGCTATGTTCCTTCTTGAACTTCTTGTCCTCCCAAGCTTTCTAGAAGGTATTCTTTCCCTTTTGCTAATCATATAAGCATTTTCCTCTCCTTATAGTTTCTTCTAGAGTCTTGGGGTCATCATATTGGATTTTATCACTTATGAAAGATGGCAACCCACTCAGGTACCTCTGAATCTTCATTATCTCATCCTTGATGAAGGAGACATACTTCAACAGCTCTAAGAATATCCTTTTGTATTCCTCAATAGCCATTCTTCCCAGTTTAAGTCCAAAGAACTCTTTCATATTTCTATCATAATACCTCTTGGTTAGGTATTTCTTCTCAAAATACCTCTTGAAATCATTCCAAGTCACATTTTTCTCCTTGAGGTGTTGTACTTTCACCAGCTGATCCCACCACATGGATGTTTTTCCTTTAAGTTGGTATATGAAAATTTTTCCTTCTGCATGGGAAGAATAATTATGCGATTGAAAACACTTTCTCATGCCCATCAGCCATGTCTCTACATCTTCATCCTTCTTGTGCTCACCATCAAATGTAGAAGGTTTGATTTTGTTCATTTCCCCTCGTAGCTCATCCTCCCCGGACCTTTTATGCTATTAAATTATGAGCTTGATTTCTTATGCAGATTAATTCTTTTATTTTCCTCAATACTTTGATTCCATCTTAATACACTTCAACAATTTCAAATCATAATCGAATAGCAATAATTATGTAGATAAGTAAACATGCATCTCAACAACACATATACCCTGGGGAAACCCTATACAGGGAGGAAAACCCCAGCAAACAATATTCCTTTATTGCATTAATAATGTAAGATCTCTTACAAATATCCACCATGAATGTACTTCTTTCAAAGAGCTTGCCAAGATGACTCTGACCTGACAAAGACTTACAAGACCTTGCTGAAATACACCTTTGATATGTTGCCTCTTCATCACTGATATGCTCCTCTATTACTTCACCCTCAACCTGCATATGAAAACTCTGTTTCAAAATTGTGTTGCAAAACTGTGTTGCGAAACGGTATTGAGGAGAGGGTTTGACCTCTTATGATATAGGATGAAGAGGGGAAGAGGAGAAGCTCGAAATAGTAACCTGATTTCATGCATTAGTCATAACTCATCTTCATACTTTACTTCAAACTTAGAACTAGACTTGAGATTGGTTACAATTCATCATTACACTTTAGTTCAAACTTAGAACTAGACTTGAGATTGGTTACAACTCAGCATTATACTTTAGTTCTAGACTCAAGACTTTAGTTGCAACTCAAAATTACACTTTAGTTCTAAACTCAAGACTTTAGTTGCAACTCAACATTACACTTTAGTTCTAAATAGAACTAGACTCAAGACTTTAGTTGCAACTCAACATTACTAAAAATAGAACTAGACTCAAGACTTTAGTTGCAACTCAATATTACACTTTAGTTATAACATAGAACTAGACTCAAGACTTTAGTTACAACTCTTGACAAGGAAATTCAAAATTCTCTTCATGGTGGATAATGTTTACATGTGCCAACGCACTAGATCAATACAATTACATCATTTTCAATATTAGGAATATCGTTTGTTTCTATCTCATAGGAATTTTACATTCAACCTAACTTTTGCTAGATACCTTGACTTTTTCTCATGGCTCACAAGGTTTAACTAGTCTTACAGAGGTTGTATGTTCCCCCTAAATTTTGCACTAGTCTGTCTATGCTCATAGAGGTTGTACGTTCCCCCTAACTTTTGCACTAGACTATCTATGCTCACAGAGGTTGTATGTTCCCCCTAACTTTTGCATTAGACTCACATAGGATATCATTCGTCCTGAATTTTGGTTTCAATCACAGAGGTTGTTTGTTCCCCTTGGATTTTGTCAATACCTCACAAGACTGGTTATTCTCTAAATCTCCCTCGCTAGCCTCAGGGTGGCCCATATGGCCTCTCATTGGAGAATGACTATCGATGCTAGAAAATTTAACACTCCCTCTCACTGAGGGAGTCATTCTCAGCCACACCAAGCTTGCCTCTCAACTACATAGACTATCTCGAGGTCAGAGGCTTGGTCAAGATATCAACTACCTGCTCGCTCATGGCTATGTACTGTAACTTTACAGTTTTTATCTGGACCAAGTCTCGGACATAGTGGTACCTCAGGTCAATATTTTTTGACCTGTCATGAAATACTACGTTCTCTATCCATTTTATGCAACTTTGATTATCACAGTGAATCACCGTCATCTCGAGCTTGTCACCAAACAACCTAGAAACCAATTTTCTGAGCTATACTACTTCCTTGCTAGCATCACTTGCTGCAATGTACTCAACCTCTATTTTTCTCTGTGCAATGGATCCCTACTTTTGGCTTGACCAAGAGATCATAGCGGATCCTAAACTGAAGCAGTATCCGAAAGTACTCTTCCAATTCACTAGGCTTCCTGCCCAGTCAGCGTCTGCATACCCATGCAGAAATAAACCACCACTAGATGTATATCTCATACCATAAGTAATGGTCCCTCTAAGATATCTCAAGATGTTCTTTGTTGCCACCTAGTGTCTCTGTCTCGATTTAGTCATGAACTGACTCATTGCAATCATTTCATAGCATATATCTGGCCTAGTGTGGATCATGTACATCAATGATCCAATCAACTGCCTATACATGGTGGGATCCACCAAATATGAACCTGTATCAGAATCATGCACCTTCTTCAGGTTGGTAACTATCGAAGTTGACATGGATTTGAAATCCATCATACCAAACCTCTTTAGTACATCAAAACCTCTTTAGTACATCCACTGTGTATTTTCCTTGTGCCAAAAATATATCGCCCTGTCTTTTCCACACTTCCAATCCTCGGAAGTAATGCATCAAGTCTAAGTCTTTCATATCGAATTATAAGGTTATCTCCCTCTTACACCAGGCTATTAGATCTTCATTTCCTGTTAGAAAGAGATCATCAACATACAATATTAGTATAACAGGTTGGTTACCTCTTACCTTGAAGTATAGATTTTCATCAGCATCACTTTTCTAAAAGCCGAGGCTTTTAAGAAAGCCATCAAGCCTGTCATACCAAACTTTTGGAGCCTTCTTAAGACCATACAAGGCCTTCCTTATCTTGCATGCATGAGTTCCTTTGTTATGTAGTATAAAACCATCTGGTTGTTCCACAAAGACCTCGTGTTCAATATTTCCATTCAAGAATGTTGTTTTTACATCCATCCGATGTAGTTTCCAACCAAGTATGTAAGCTAAATAAATAATAGCTCGAATGGAGGTATACCTGGCTACACGAGAAAAAGTCTCTTCGTAGTCAATTCCTTCTTTCTGAGTGAAGCGTCTAGCTACAAATATTTCTTTGAACTTTTCCACACTTCTATCAATTGCATGTTTGATCTTATAGATCCATTTGGAAGAAACCATTGATTTGTCTTTTGTCCTTGGCACAATGTTCCAAACATTGTTCTTTATAATAGACCTGTATTCCTCAAGCATGGCATCCTTCCATACTTGTAATTTATCTACTTCTTCAAATGAAGAAGGTTCGACATCACTAATGTTGCTCATCAGTGCAACATATACTCCAAACCTATGAGGCCTCTTCCTTTCCCTGAAAGTTTCTTTGGGAGAAACTATCCTTTCTTCTTCCTGCACTATTTCTTTATGCCACCCTGGCTTCATTTTGGTTGGAGTTTCTTCAAAAGTTATTTCTAACACTTCAACGGGTTATAGGGGCTCATTACTTGGCCCTTCACGAGGTTCCTCCCTCTAATCATCTGACTCTTCATTTTTAGAAGAGGGTGAAGTTGGTGGAACTACTTATGAATCCTGCTAAAGCTCTCTGGATTTCTTAAATGTGGCTTCCTCATGGAAAGTCACATATTTGCTTACCTCTATTTGCCTCTAACCTAGTACATAAATCCTGTAGTATTGGAGTTCTCACTATACCCCACAAAAACCCCTTTCTTTCTTGAGGGTTCCATCTTTGTCCTCTTTTCCTTAGGGACATGAATATACACAGGACATCCAAATATCCTTAGATTCCCTACTCCATGTTTGATCCCTGAGAAGACTTCTTCAGGAGTGTTGTCCTTCAAAATAGCATGTGGACACCTATTATGAATATACACAACAGTGGAGGTAGCTTCTGCCCATAAAGAATTTAGCAGATCTTGGTCAAACATCATTGCTTTCCCTGCCTCACAAATAGTCTTGTTTTTCCTCTCAACAACACCATTTTCCTGAGGGTTATATGGCACAGTCAATTGTCTCTTGATTCCTACTGAATTGCAGAAATCCTCAAAATAAAGAGATTCAAACTCTCCTCCATTGTTTGTTCTAAGGATTCTGATGTGTTTCCCTGTCTTCTTTTCAATAAAGGATTTATACTCCTTGAATTTATCAAATGTGTCACTTTTAGCTTTAAGAAAATATATCCAACATTGTCGTGAGTAATTATCAATAAAAATGACATAATACAAACAACCACTGAGTGAGGGAGATGACATGGGACCACATACATCAGAATGAACTAGATCTAAGATTCCCTGAGCTCTGTTTTCACTACTAGGAAATGCTTTATTTATATTTTTACTTAGCATGCATCCCTTACAAATTTCATTTTTACTAAGAGAAATAGAGGGCATGCCACATACCATGTTTTGTAGATCTGGAAGAGCTTTGTAATGAAGATGTCCAAGTCTTCTGTGCCACAACTCACTGGAGCTAGTTGCATCATGAACCAATGCCTGAACTGACTGTCCTGACACGACGTACAATCCTCCACTGTGAGTTCCAATGGGTTTTCTTGTACTTAAGTGGCTACATTTATCCCATAGTAGTGTCTTCCTGTCTGTGAAGATCACCCAATATCCCATGTCCTCAAGGGTTGCAACTAATAGTAGATTCTTCTTGAGCCCTGGAACATATAATACTTCATAAACATGAAGTCTAGCCCCAGATTCCAATCTGAAGGAGATAGATCCTACTCCATCTATCTTGTAACTTTTTTCATCCCCAAGCTCGACCTGCTCTGCAAAAGATTTTGTCTCGAAATCTTAGAGGATCTCCTTGTACCCTGTCATGTGCTTTGATGCACCATTGTCTACTAACCAAGTTTTTTGCCCCGTGGAAACTGAACTGTATAAGGCAGAAACCAAATAATATTATTTCCTATTTTCTTTCTCATTAGAAAGACTTTTTTTATTTCTTTTGGATTCATCATCCTCAACAGTTGAGGCAGGATGTTTCCCTTTCCTAGGACATTTATTTCTAAACCAACAATCTTTAGCAAAATGACCCAACTTATTACAACTAAAGAATTTAATCTTAGATGTATCAATATTCTTTCCTTTGAATGTGCCTTTGATGTTTGGTTTCCATTGAGATCCTTCCTGGAAAGTGCCTTTCTTCTTTCCCTTGAATCTTCATGCTAAAGCTGAGTGCTTTTCTTTCGTTGGCTTGCTCCTGGTAGCTGTGCGACTCTCGTCCTGGAGGAAATCATGCCATAACCTCTCAAACGTGGGCTGAATATCTCTCTCACTTACACTGGATAAGAAGGTCTCCCATGAAGAAGGAAGACCGTAAAAAATGACCCGCACTAAATCATGATCGTCCACTGTCATCCCTATGACCAAAATCTGATCTCTAATCTGAGCTATCCTAGAACAAAAAGATTCCACTGATTCACCTTTCTCCATCTTCAAATACTTAAGCTTGTTCTTAAGTGTCCTCTTCTAACTTGGAGCCTATTTCTCATAGAAATTCACCAAGGTATCCATACAGTCCTTGGCATTCATCAATGAAGTCATTGCAGACATTATACTGTCTTTGAATGAGTCAAAGATGATTCAATTGGCCTTTGATTGACTCTTCCTGAAATTTGTTCTTCCTACATTATTCATTGGTTCCTCCACCACTGTGGTCACATACTTCTCAAGATCATGCTCTTTCAAAATATTTGTTATACGGAGATTCCACACATTAAAGTTGGTAGCTCCTTCGAGCCTATCTTCGGCCCTGACTGAAATGGAGGATGCCATGGTCTTCACAATGGAAACTTAATCAAGCTCGCTTGGATCTGTGTGTACCTGCTGGAACTTCAACATGTTTAACACACCCTAAGCTCTGATACCATGTTAAATTGTGTGTACCCTAAGCTCTTATGCAGATTAATTCTTTTATTTTCTTCAATACTTTGATTCCAACTTAGTACACTTCAACAATTTCAAATCATAATTGAGTAGAAATAATTATCTAGATAAGTAAACATGCATCTCAGCAACACATATACCCTAGAGAAACCCTGTATAGGGAGAAAAACCCCAGCAAACAATATTCCTTTATTTCATTAATAATATAATATCTCTTACAAATATCCACCATGAATGTACTTCTCTCAAAGAGCTTGCCAAGATGACTCTGACCTAACAAAGACTTACAAGACCTTGCTAAAATACACCTTTGATGTGCTACCTCTTTATCATTGATGTGCTCCTCTATTACTTCACCCTCAACCTGCATATGAAAACTCTATTTCAAAATTGTGTTGCAAAACTGTGTTGCGAAACTGTATTGAGGAGCGGGTTCGACCTCTTCTTATATGGCTGAAGAGGGGAAGAGGAGAAGCTCGAAATAGTAACCTGATTGCATGCATTAGCCATAACTTAGCTTCATACTTTAGTTCGAACTTAGAACTAGACTTGAGATTGGTTACAACTCAGCATTACACTTTAGTTCGAACTAGACTTGAGATTGGTTACAACTCAACATTATAATTTAGTTCTAGATTGAAGAATTTAGTTGCAAATCAACATTGCACTTTAGTTCTAAACTCAAGACTTTAGTTTCAACTCAACATTACACTTTAGTTCTAAATAGAACTAGACTCAAGACTTTAGTTGCAACTCAACATTACTAAAAATAGAACTAGACTCAAGACTTTAGTTGCAACTCAATATTACACTTTAGTTCTAACATAGAACTAGACTCAAGACTTTAGTTACAACTCTTGACAAGGCAATTTGAAATTCTCTTCATGGTGGATAATGTTTACACGTGCCAATGCACTAGATCAATACAATTACATCATTTTCAATATTAGGAATATCGTTTGTTTCTATCTCATAGGAATTTTACATTCAACCTAACTTTTGATAGATACCTTGACTTTTTCTCATGGCTCACAAGGTTTGACTAGGATCACAGAGGTTGTATGTTCCCCCTGACTTTTTCACTAGTCTGTCTATGCTCACAGAGGTTGTACGTCCCCCCTGACTTTTGCACTAGACTTTTTATGCTCATAGAGGTTGTACATTCCCCCTGACTTTTTCATTAGACTCACATAGCATCTCGTTCGTCCTGACTTTTGGTTTGACTCACAGAGGTTGTCTATTCCCCCTGGCTTTTTTCAATACCTCACAAGATTGGTTGATTCTCCAAATCTCCCTGGCTAGCCTCAGGGTGGCCCATATGGCCTCTCATTGGAGAATGATTGTCGATGCTGCCAAATTTAACATCCTAATAGAGGATGGACTTGAGCTATTGTGTGCTCTCTTATTGGAATGCCTCGAGGAGTGTTGGCGATATATGCTATGACTTTTTTCTCTTCTGTGACTCCCTGAATTGCTTGAGCCACTCTCCTTATCCAATTTCTTTTCTATTCTTTCCAGGCTCTGCATCAACTTTATGTTGAATTCTCTCTATTACTCCCTGGATTTCATGAGCTTTTTGTTATATTCTCGATGAGTCTGGACATCTTTATGCAAATTTTCAATGATTTTCATCATGTTTCCTTCTTTATCTATCTCTTCTCCATGACCATTAAATTTCGATCCTTCAACTCCTAAATGGACATTCATTCCTCTAACTTCATTTTCTAAAATTTAAGCACTCTGTGCCTTCCCCATTTCTATGCACTATGCAAAAATTCAGTTCAATTATGAAAATTGTTAACTCTTCAAAATGTGCATTCAATCAAGTTTTTTCAGACTCTTAGTCTATAATAATTCTCCAGAATAAACCAATTTGATTCAAAAAAAACAATATTAGATTCCATTTTCTGTAGGTCTTGGTCGTTCAAGAACCCCTCGGGCTTCAATCTCTAAGCCCAATTGTGTTCTGCAACAAAATTTCAGGCACTAGCCATTTTTCTTCAGCTCTTGGTTTGCATGTCACCACAGTTGTGACCTAGCGCTTATGATTTGGGATATTATCCGGAGCTATGAAACTTTGAGCTCTGAGATTCGACAGATTTCAAAGCACATCACAAAATGTCTCTTAGAGTGTTGGATTGGTGAACTCACGAAGTAGAGTGGATCAACATTCCACATCCCCCAGCATCCAATGGTTGATATTCATTATGGAACTCCATGCTTCAGGGCTACGGGACTTCAGATCTTCGGGGCTCCAGGATATCGGAGGACTTCACCTTTTAAAATCCCAAAACTCCCAAACCATGAGTCTCCGCATACTTCCATGTCACCTCAGTGACATCATCGCGTCACTTTACTTCAACGTTACAAAACTTCGATGGTTTCTTCCTCCCATTCCGTCACGAGCCATTTCTTTCGGAGTGCCAATTCTCAGGACTTCACGATCTGGTGCCACGCGTCCATTGGGGCTGATGGTTTTCATGATTGAACTAATAAATACCAAAAAAGTCGCATCAAACTGTATACTTTTCCAAATTGTGGGGACATGGGTTAGTGGTTTTGGAGTAACCCGCCGATCGTTCCACAATTGTCCCCACGCTGAGACATACCCCTTCTGGGAAACCGTGGTTTGGATTGCAGGACTGCCCTGTAGAATTATCTATCATGCAACTTCGATCATCGTAATGCCTATAGGCCATCAATCTTGATCAAAGTTAATGTGGGCCCGATCCAACTAACTGCTTCGCCAATTTTAAATGCCTTGTGCCACCACTAGGAGCGCCACGTGGAAGGAGACACGAAGCCGACACGTTACCCAATCAAGTGGGTGACATATGTCATGTTCTAACTTCATTTCTATCTCACAAAGTTTCTTAACTCATAGACACGTGGCACACATCCCATGTGTCCACATCATCCCTAGTGACGTCAGCAGGCCACGTCCCTTTGGGACTTCGTGTTTCGGGAGATTTCACCTTAGCATACCTTATTTCTCCCAAAATTTCTTACCTTTTGCTCTTAGTTTAAACCTATAGTTTTGATTTGTCCTTATTCAAATCCAATGGTAAACNAACCCCCCCCCCCCCCCTTCAGATCTATGGTGTAGATCCTGTTCATAACATCGGACCTTCAGCCTTCGACCATTTTTCTTCTCTATCACACATAAACTTTGTCAAAGTCACGAAGTATGAAGTACTTAGGGGTTAATCCTCATGCACCTTTCTCCATATCTTACGGTTGTGAAGGATCCTCCTTCTCTCGAACAGATCCCACGACCCAACTTCAAACCTTGTGGTTCCAAACCCAAGGTTACTATAGTCCCTTTTCTCTGTTATCGTTCTTGAACTGTTATACCTCCTGAGCTTCCAAACATGGCCAAGTGTTCTCTTGGTACTCTAGAATTATCTGAAATTCAATTTTTTTTCTTTTCAACAACAAATGTCTCTAATCTTTTGATTCAATAACCACCTATATKACCTAATTAAGCCTCAATGTCGAAAAATGGGCTCTGAATTTCAATGTTTTCCATTTCGACAACAATTTCCTTCAGAAACCTTCTCTTCAACCTCCACTTTTCTGGCCCATCTAGGCTAAGTGTTGAAAC
The DNA here is from genome assembly GCA_032191745.1 of Picea mariana. Classification (NCBI taxonomy): domain Eukaryota; kingdom Viridiplantae; phylum Streptophyta; class Pinopsida; order Pinales; family Pinaceae; genus Picea; species Picea mariana. The sequence goes on along the minus strand of JASDQU010100206.1, from coordinate 209,715 downwards.
TATGGCTATGATACCATCTTGTAACATCCCAATCCACCAATAGGCCAGGCTACACCACTTCTTGGACATCTCTCTTAGCTCTGACACCATTTTCTGATGCCCCAAACCAACCAAGCCGGGCCATGCTACTGCAATTAGTGCTATGATATACATATATATATGATGTAATTATAACAAACAAAACATTCTATTCATACACATTTCATGAGGAAGCGACAATAATACATACATGCAATAAACACAGATAATTCTGGTAACATTATAGCACATGTACACAATACACATCATACAAAGAACAAATTTTTGGTACTTATCTTTCAATAGATGACCACCAACTTTGTGCATACCTTCCAGGAACCTCCCATCCTTAGACCATGCTTCTAATCATGCTCAGCAGTGGGTCACCCCTGAGCTGGGACTAAAGTCCACCCAGGGTAAAGGAATCCTAGACCTAGGCTTAGGCTACGAGGAAAATACATTGTGCAACTGGAAGGATTCTCTCCAAGGAGCCTACTTACACCCATTGCTCATGGAATCACATTCCCCACATGCTTGTCCCACCCTAGTAATATGAACCTTCATTGTTCCATAGTCCATCGACTACTCCACTTCCCTTCCAGGGCTTCAACAACAGGCCAGATCGACAATTCTCATAGCTCTGTAGCTGGTACTTGACTACCTCCAAGAGAAATCACTTCCCAACAAACTCTCTCACCTGGAGAGATTTTCTCATAGGATTGACAACCTTCTTCTTCAACCACGAGCCTGATAACCCACCTCTTCAATCCATGACCACCTAAATCAGGTAAGGCAAGGGGGCGAATAAAAAATTTACAGAGGTTCACCCAGGCAGAAATGACTATAGATGCGTACTTGTTTAGTGCATGCATGAACTTCACAAGGGATGGCCAGCATGATGAGGATGAACTCGTGGGAAACTAAATGGCCAGACTGGTTTGAATGTTCAGAGAGAGAAAGGAAAACAGTGAGAATGGTCAGCTTGCATAATTGTCAGAGAACTGCAATAGTGAGAGCGAACTACTCAGGAAGGTTCCAAAATGGTTCGTGAACCCCCCAAAAAAAGTGGAATTTTCCCACATAAATATGCATGCGTCCTAGGTGACACTTGGCTCTCTAGGAGCATGCTCCTCTCCACTTGGAGTTTGTTCCTCCCCTCAAAGGAACTTAGTATAATTGGGTTTATTTTCCCAACTTTAGTACTTTTTAGGAATACATTATAATATTCCCTTGGGTTAATCCCTCAAGCTTAGCCCATCTTTCATATCCTCTCAACCCCATTCCTTTCCCTACCCAGTGGAGCTTAGTCCCCCATAACTCTTTCTTCATGGTCATTCTACACGCAACAATGTATTTGATTAATAATATGCATAATTGCATATACAACAATTAGTCCCACTAACCTTATCATCTAGGCTCTTCGTCCTAATAAAAATATAAGCCTACCAGCTTATGATTACTTGGCTCGCCATCCTCCCAACATCGTTACATTTCACAGGGGCTCGACCTTGGGGTATTACACAAGAAGATGTTGGAAAGCAGTCTCTACACATGACAGAACAGTCAGAGGATGACTAAAAACCTATGTTTTTGACCTGTAATGTCACCAACAATTCTCAAGTGATGTTTTGTTTTTTGACATCGGATGTAGCATCCACATGACTCGAAATGAAGAATTTTTTTCCATTTTAGATGCCAGTATTCAGTCTGCAATAAATTTGGGTAAGGAAATTAAGGTAAGAGTTAATGGTAAAGGTCTGATTCCTGTATATACCAAGAATGATTAAAGAACAAAAATAGATGATTTTTATTATGTACCTGGTATGAAATGTAATCCAACAAGTTTTGGATAGTTGATAAAGAAAAAGTACATATTGTTCTTCAAGAACAAGGTATGTACAATTTATGATAAGTATCCAAGTAAGCAGTTGATTGCCAGAGTATAAATGATAAA
>JASDQU010100206.1:142334-171914 GCA_032191745.1 Picea mariana | reverse complement strand
AGAGGAGTTGAGTATATGCTAACTGATTTCATCGATTTTTGGTAGTCTCATGGAATCAAGTGACAATTTACTACTCATTATACTCCACAGTAGAATGGAGTGGTTGAAAGGAAGAATTGAACCATTATGAATATGGCTCGAAGTATCTTGAAGGAGAAGAATCTTCCAAACGAATATTGGGGAAATGCAGTTATTTGCTCAGTATATATTTTGAACAACAGTCCAACTAAGAGTGTAAAGGACCAAGTTCCCTAGAAAGCTTGGAGTGGTAAGAATAGCAACGTATCCCATTTGAGGATTTTCAAGTGTGTATTTTATGCACATGTACCTGAAGAGATGAGGAGAAAGTTGGATGATAGAAGTGAGAAATGTGTCTTTGTTGGATATATTGAGGAGTCTAAGGCATATAGACTCTATAATCTTGTAACGAAGAAGTATGTTATCAAAAAATATGTTCAGTTCAAAGAATAAGAGGCTTGGGATGGTATCATTGACCAAATTGTTTCAGGGGGAGATGAAATATCCCATGAAGATGATGATGGAGATGAGTAGGTCATACAGGTTGGAAAGTTGAATCCACTGTCACATCCACCTACAATAAGAAATCTTGTAAGACAATCACCAAGAGTCATCCCATCACAACCAAGAAGGCCCATAACATATGAGCGCAAAGAGCCATCAGGTAATGGTGGATAGAAAACAAGATCATAGGTTTGTGATGAATAAAAACCTACTTTAGCTTCATTAAGGAGCAAAATTATAGGTCTGAAGACTAGAATTTTAAGAGAATTGTATGAGAAAACGATGAAGTATATCAAGTTTGTGTAGAAGCTATGAATGAGAAAATCGATGCCATAGAAAGGAATAACACTTGGGAACTTGTAGATTTACCTGAAGATAAAATTTTTATAGGTGTTAAATGGATTTACAAGACTAAGTTAAATGTTGAAGGTGAATTTGAGAAGCACAAGGCAAGGCTTGTAGCTCAGGGGTTCAATCAACATATCGATATTAATTATAATGAAAATTTTGCACTTGTATCCAAGCTTGATACAATAATAATGGTGTTAGCGATTGTTGCTCACAATAAATGGTGTATGTACCAGATCGATGTAAAATCTGCACTTTTAAATAGTTTTCTGGAAGAAGTGGTTTATGTGAAACAACCTCTAGGATACGATATTCTTGGACAAGAAGGTAAGGTCTGCATGTTAAAGAAAGTGTTTTATGGATTGAAACAAGCACCCATAGTATGATATAGGAGAATTGATGAATATTTGAATGGTGAAGGATTCAACAGGATTCCTAGTGAGCCAAAACTGTATACAAAGGTAAATCAGGAAGGTAGACTCTTGATTGTATTCTTATATGTTGATGATTTAATTTTCACGTGAAATATTTCAGTAGATGAGTTTAAGATGACCATGAAAACTGAGTTTGAAATGACTGATTTAGGAATGATGAACTATTTTCTAGGCGTTGAGGTAAATCAATCTGAAGATGGTATTTTTATTTTTCAAACTAAGTATGTAAAGGACATGTTGAAAAGGTTTAGGATGGTGAATTGTAAACCAATTGTAAAACCAATTGCAACTGGCACAAAACTTAGTAATAATGATGAGGTGTCATGTGTTGATACAACTCTATATAAAATTTTGTTTGGAAGTCTTAGGTATTTGACAACGACAAGACCTGATATTATGTTTGTTGTAAGTTTTATTTCAAGATTTATGGAGTCTCTCAAACACACCCATTGGCAATATGGAAATGGAATCCTAAGATATGTTGCTGGAACAACCAATTATGGTGTTCTGTACACATCATATTCATAATTTAAGTTGATTGGATATACTAATAGTGATTTTGTAGGTAGTGTAGATGACAGGAAGAGCACATCAGGATATGTGTTTATCTTTGGATCAAGAGTTGTAGCTTGGGCTTCAAAGAAGCAACCCATTATGACTTTATCATCTATTAAGGCAGTGTATGCTTATGCAACAACAACTGCATGTGAGACTATGTGGATGAGAAGGATTGATACTAAGTTATTGCATGAAGATCAAGAACCAACTCATATTTTTTGTGATAATAAATCATCCATTGCTCTGTCACGTAATCATTATTTCCACAATAAAACTAAGTATATTGATACAAAATATCATTTTATTTGAGAGCTGATGAACAATGATGAAATTTATTTAGATTTTTTAAAATATGAATATTAGTTTGCAGACATTTTTACAAAGCCCTTAGCAAAGGAATTATTTTAAATTCATAGAAAGAACATTGGGGTTTGTGAACTGTAATAATATTAGAGAGTTTTGTTTTTGGGTGAAATGATTAAGGGGGAGAATGTTAGAAGATTAATTATTCCACCTCCCAAAATACGGCTTATCTTAGCCGATATAATTTTGAAGAGTTACCATCGCCTAAAAATGTTGGAGAAATTTCTATTTTCGACACACTAGTTCAGTGAGAGTTAACTAACTAGTTTTATTTTAGACTTTCTATTTTTACCATCGCTATTATGCATGCATGCATTCCTAAGAAAAGCTAACTGCTTGATTGATTTTATTAATTATGGAATGTTTTTCCCTATATATGAGTGTATTCCACTCATTCATTGTATCATATTGATCATGATCTATGTATCAATCATCAACTCATTGGAGTAGTGTGAATATATTTTCTCATTCTTCCATACTGAATCTCTCTTCCTTTCTTGATAAGCTTTGTTTGTACTTGCTTTAGCTAGATCTCCTGTGCAGGTTTCCATGAAACAATAACATGGTATCAGAGTTATGCTTCTTGGAGCAAGCCAAACAAGCCAAAGAATAAAGAAAATCGGGGTTTCGACGAGCTAAATCTGTGGTCGTAACGTTCAACAATTATTTCTCCCAAACTTACGTTTTGGAGGAAACGACACACAGGGAAAGTAAATCGACCCATTTTGGAAGTGGGTTTTCAACCGTTTGGCGTAATTCCTCACCGTTTTTTCATAAAGTAAGCTGCAAGATAGCCTCCTGAAACTGATACGAATTTGTGGCCGTACCTTTCTACATTCATTTCTCCCAAAATATTACGTTTTGGAGGAAACGACCTCCATGGAAAGTAAATTGGCCCATTTTGGAAGTGGGTTTTCAATTGTTTGGCGAGATTCCTCACCTTTGGATAAGAATGTAAGTTGCAAGATCATCTCTTGAAACTGATATGAATTTTCACTTAAAGTGCCATTTCTGTCGTGATTTCTTAATTTTTCACTTCAAGTAGATTGAGAGTAAATTTTTAGGGGTTCTTAGAAACAGTGGGAGAGATGGATATGAAAACTATTATAGAGTCAAACTTGGTGGTAATACTCACACCATACAATTATTTTGATTGGAAGCCCAAGGCGACATTCCAACTCAAAAGAAAATGACTATATAATTTGACGATGGCGACAAAAACATAACCTATATCAGTGATTGAGAGGATGAGATGGGCGAACCGTAAGGATGAAGCCACATGACTACTTCTTGAGTTAATCTCCACTGATTTATGGTTTCATGTTGCTACATGCAAGACTCCAAATGAGATCTAGAACACCTTGGAAGGACTCTTTGGAAAGTAGGATGAGATGCGAGGTTATATGCTTGAGATAGAGTTGAATACCTTAGAAACTAAAAGTTTTGATAATATACAAGATTTTTTTACTAAATTTAAATCTTTGTTATTGAGCTTGGGTGAATGTGGTATTGATAAGTCTACACAAGAGGAACAACTTATTCTAACAATCTTGGCCAAGCTAGGACCATAATACGTTGTATATGTCTCCAATTTCCATTCTGGAAAATGTCTTTTTGGAACAAATTGGAAAATGCCTACGTTGGCTCGGTTCATTGAGTATCTTACACAAGAGAAGACAAAAATCATATAGATGGGCCTCATGAAAGATCACAAAGCACATGCACCATGCATGATGGAAAAGGGTCATCCAAACAGAATGGGAAGGAGGGATATTCCAAACCCTTCAACGATTATTCAGGCTCCAGAGACTCTTCAGATTCCAAGAAGAAGAAGGGAAAGAAGTGCACTTACTGCAATAAATCGAATCATGAAGAATCCACATGCATGAAGAAACATATCGATGTTATGGCACAACCAACTCAACAGAACAACCTTGGAAACTTCATTCCAGAGGGAGTGAAGAAGAAAAAGGAAGAATATCCTTCTCCTAAGAAAGGTAATCCTCATGCTTTGGCTACAATTAATTCCTCATATGATTCATGGATTATAGATTCTGGTGCATCCCTGGCAGCGAAAGAGGAAGTTTTCTCTTCCTTGCATCCATGCTCAAGACCTCCTATTCTCATGGGGGATGATACTCCAGTAGAAGTAGTAGGAAAAGGGAGAGTGGAACTCCACAATGGAAGGTTTAAGAATGTTTTACATGTTCCAAAGCTTTCTATGAATCTTCTCCAAGTTTATCAGATCGCTCAGAAAGGTAAAAAGGTTGAATTTACATAAGATTTTGTTTCACTAATTGACATGCATGACAATTCCATCATTGCAATTGGTGAGGTGGACCACAAGTCAAGGTTGTATAAATTAACTATGATTTCTGACGATGACTCCTCTATTCTACTTACACATAAGGAGAGTACTTTTCATGCACCTCTAGTGAAACATGCATATACTCTTGTTCTTCCATCAGTTTCAGACATCAGAGATGATTCCATACACTCAAATTCTATACATGGAAATAAGCAGGTAGTATAGCCAGATAAGAAGCCAATGTCAAAGCTTCAGCAGATGCCCAAGAAGGCACATACCGTACTTCAGACAACAAACAACCTTCCAGGGAATCCATTGGATTTGAGGATGACTCCATCTCAGCATGAGGAGCCTTCTCATGTAATTTTGACTTTAGAACCTGCGATGCCCATGCATTGCTATATGGTTCAATATACCGATCCACAGAACTACAATAGGGTTGTGGGAAATCCATTATGGAAAGAAGCCATGCAGAAGGAGTATGACTCACTCCTATAGAACCAAACTTGGAATCTAGTTCCACTTCCACCAGAAAGGAATATTTCCAGGTGCAGATGGGTCCACAGGATCAAGAGGTACAAGGCTAGATAGGTTGCCAAAGGACTTCATCAGATCCATAAATATTTATACATCTTCAAGAAAACTTTCAGTGAGAATAAGTTTCAGACTTTGCGGGATTGTCTTGCAGTGAAGAATAGAGTTGACTAGCAGCTGTCATTTTCTTCTTTTGATACATTATCTTTTGAGGGGGGGTTTTGTTCACACGTGGTTTTCCCTCTTTCCTCGTTTTTATTCAGTGTTCATTAGTTGCATTATGCATGAGTACCTAAAATGGCCTAGTATCCGTGACTCATTTTTTACCCCATAGTGATGATCAGGGGTGGTGTTGGAGAAATTTCTATTTTCGACACACTAGTTCAGTGGGAGTTAACTAACTAGTTCTATTTAGACTTTCTATTTTTACCATCACTATTATGCATGGATGCATTCCTAAGGAAATCTAACTGCTTTATTGCTTTTCATAATTATGGAATGCTTTGCCCTATATATGAGTGTATTCCACTCATTCATTGTATCATATTGATCATGATCTATGTATCAATCATCAGCTCATTGGAGTAGTGTGAATATATTTTCTCATTATTCCATATTGAATATCTCTTATTTTCTTGATAAGCTTTGTTTGTACTTGATTCAGCTATATCTCTTGTGCATGTTTCCATGAAACAATGACAGGAAATTAACTTTCACCATCTCAACGACTGAAATATTAAAAGGGTATCATCACCACACCGTTTCATTTAGACTGATCAAATTTTAAAGGGGAAATGAACCATTAATGTTATGGAAAATACAAACTCGATTTAGGCACAATGAAGAGGCAAGGTAACCGACTAATTGCATATGTATATATATCTATGTAATTTTGATTTTGAGCACAAATAGAGAGAAAATTGATAACAAAATTTTGAGAGTGTTAACAAGAGATTTTATACTCTGTTCTTGTTTGAATCTTAGTTTGGAAACTCATGTTAATATTCAGATTTATTATATAGGAATGATTCAGTGAATTTATTTTGTTGTTGGAATATGATTTTTTAGTCTATTGTTATAATTCCCTTGTTTATACTATAACTCTATTTTGTTGTAATAGCCTTTTACTCCGTGTTGAAACACATGTTGAAAAGGTTGTTGTAGAACATAGTATCGATCTTTGTTTATGATGTAGGAGTGGTTCACTTAAGGTTTTTTCTGTAATAGCTCTTTATTGTTTGTTGAAACACGTGCCAAAACATGTGATGAAACAGATGTTGAAACAATTGTTGAAACACTTGGTTGTAGCTTACAGGTGTTGTAACACAGTGCTAAAACTTGTGTAGTAATTGTTCATTGTTTTTTGAAGCACTCCTCTACTTCCTTCAATCTCAAATCCATCCCATAAAACTTGGAATTGATGACAAGACTTTCTAGCGTTGTTTCTGCAAGATGCTTAGTTTTGTTAGTTTCTACATTCTTTAGGGTTTTCCAATTCCTTTGTTATGTTGATCACTACACTAGATAATAATGTTGACTTAGTTTTTCTATAGTCTTGTTTTGATTCCTTCATTTTCTCTAATGAGTGTCGTTGCAGTTTGCTCGAGTAGATATTTGCAGATATTTGATGGAGGATCATGCTAGTTATATTGAATGTAGGAGGCAGAGAGTGAACCCATGACTCAATGCATCTTGTTGAGTGTCCTTCCACCGCCCTTCCCAAAAACATGCCAAGAATGTGCAGATCAATGTGAGTTATTGATTTACAATATGAATTATACATCTCAATGAAAATATTTTCATCATACTCTAGCGGTTGTTCTCCAAAGAGATTCCCAACACCAACATCATATAGAGGGTTGAACTCAGCATCCACTAGATCACTGGGGAAAACCCTAAAATTTTCCAGATTCAACATCATTTTCACATACACATATCTAATATTAGCAAGGTAAACCATGGGTTTCAACTATCTCCTTAATTTGATATTGGGGGGAAGCATGAATCTCTATATCCTTATTCTCTTGGAACTACTTCCCATCTTGGATATTTATAAGAAGCGACGCTTGGTGGAGCCATCCACTCTCGCATATTTTCCCTTCTCTCCAAAAAAACCTCTAAGCCACTCAATGCTTTTTGTGTACTTCCTAAATACTATCTATATCATATTGTTACTAAATATAATAATACGTAGCGACACTACTCTACACCATGTCAGTTTTTATGTCGGCCAAGAACTTCACCGACACTACTCTACACAATATTTATGGACTCATGCACAAATTTCCCACGAAATTGGCACCATGGCGATGTGTTATGCATGGCTGTGGATAATAGTAAACCCTGGAGTTTATATTCGACATATGCACCATCCCCCTTGTGCTCATCATTTCTCTACAGAACGTTGCAATATCTGCAACCTGTCATGGACGCGATATAGGGAATTAACGATGTGTTGGGACTTTGACTTACATTAGTTTCTCATTGACCTCCTAATAATTCCATTTTATCCAAATCCCTTTCTTATAATTTTGATTTCCCCAATTAAATGAAACATGTATTTCTATTTCTCTCCATTTCTATTGGCTATGGAGTTTAAGGTATTATTGTTGGTCCATTGACATAGCTATTGGGGCTGGGGATGAGTATGTGTTATTTTATTATATTCTTCTTCAATATTTGGTAATACGATAGGTAATAAATTATACTATTGATTTCATTACTGCTTCCATGACATTTCATGTTCTCACTATGCCACGACGTTGCCTCTCTACACCTCCTCATATTTCATATATCCATTACACCACGATGTTACCTCTTTTCTTTGGTAGCATTGTCCTAAACTACGTTTTAAGCCAATCATGGTATGTTTGTCTCTACACACTTGAGATTGTGCTTTTCTCTACACATTTTTTCTAAATGTTGTCCAGTCCATCATTCCAACTTCTCCATTTTGAGATTTAGTTTATTTTACAGGTTTTTATCTCTATTACAAAGCTAAGTCTGTCATCAAAAGTTCAACTAAGTATGTTGAGTGAGTTACTTTGTCTTTCTTTCAAATCTACAGGGTTTGCAGGTGCAACATCAATATTTGGAAATGTTCAGCAGTATAATTTCCACATTGTCTACGATCTATATAAAAGAAACCTCTATTTTTCTCCCACTAGTTGTGATTCTCTCTAGACTCCATTAAATATTTACAAAGATTATCTTTACAAATCTTGATTATCATTCGTGTTACATTGTTAGACAAAGGTATATGAGAGAATGAAGAAATAGAGAAGAAGGTATGGGAGATGTTAGACAAAGGTTGGGTGAAGGAGAGTTTGAGTCCATGTGTTGTACCAATAGTTATCATCCCAAAGAAGGATGGTGGATGGCACATGTGCACTGGATCCAGAGAAAGCAACAAAATTACCATAAGGTACTAATTTACATTTCCTCTCATAGATTATTTGATGGATTGTTTGAGTGGTTCAAAATATTTTTCAAAGATTGACTTAAAGAGTGGATACCATCAAATGAGGATAAGATAAGGGGATGAATGGAAGTCTACTTTGAAGACTAATAGTGGACTATATGAATGGTTGGTGATGCCTTTTGGATTGAAAAATTCTCCTAGTACATTTATAATATTAATGAATGAGGTATTAAAGGAGTTTATTGGAAAGTTTGTGATAGTCTATCTAGATGAAATTCTTATCTATACCTAGACAAAAGAGGAACATTTAAGGCATATCAAGATGGTTTTGAGTACCCTGCAGAAGGAAAAATTGCTGATAAATTTGAAGATATGCATTTTATGAAGATGGAGCTGATGTACTTGGGGTTTGTTGTATATTAAGAAGGTTTGAGGATGGACCCAGAAAAGTTTCAAGCAATTGTGAATTGGCCAACCCCAAGAAACACATTTGAGGTAAGAAGTTTCCATGGACTTGCAAGTTTTTATAGAAATTTCATTAGAATTTTCACTCAAATATGTGCACGTATTGTAGATACTATCAAGGAATGCAAAAAACCATTTAAGTGGACTGAAGAAACTAATATAAATTTCAAATTATTGAAGAAAAAGATGACTGAAAATCATGTGTTATCTTTTCCAATCTTTAACAAATTATTTCAAGTTGATACTGATGTTAATAGGACTGAAATAGGATCTATATTAAGTCAAGAGAAAATACCACTTGCATATTTTAGTGAGAAATTAAATGAAACAACACATAAATATTCCTCCTATGACAAGGAATTTTATGAACTTGTTCAATCACTTAAGCAGTGGTGGAATTACCTCATTCCCAAAGAATTTGTCTTGTACAGTGACAATCATGCATTACCATTCATAAGTAGCTAGACAAAACTAAATCAAAAACATGTTAAGTGGGTTGAATTTCTGCAGAATTTTACATTTGTAATTAAGGACACTAGTGGGAAGGAAAATAAATTTGTTTATGCATTAAGTAGAATTAATTTTCTTTTGCAAGAATTTAAAGTCACACTTTAGGATTTGATGGTGTAAAAGAAATGTATCAAGACGATGTAGATGTCGAGGATGCCTATGCATCTTGTGAAGATCCAGTTGTTGGTAACATAAGTCAGTGGTTAGACTACATGCTACAGGAAGGATTGTTATTCAAGAACAACAAATTGTACATACCAAAGTGTTCAATGAGGGGAAATTTGATCAAAGAAAAGCACAATGGATGATTGTCAAAACATTTTGGACAGGATAAAACTTTTTCTCAAGTGATTTTTTTTTACTATTGGCTAGGTATGCAGAATCAAGTGAGGAAGTTTGTGGAGAAGTGTAGAATTTTTCAGAATGATAAAGGGAGGAGTCAAAATATAGGGTTGGACCAGCCACTGCCCATTCTAAGAGGGCCATGGGATGAAATGGGTATGGATTTACTTTTGGGATTGCTAAGAGAACAATGAGGTAATGATTCAATCTATGTTGTGCTCGATAGATTTTTAAAAATGGCTCATTTAATTGCTTGTACAGAGACTAGTGATCCGACAAATGTTGCAAATTTGTTCTTTAAAAAGGTTGTAAGGTTGCACGGTTTACCCAAAAGTATAGTTTCTGATAGAGACACTAGATTTGTGGGACACTTTTGGAGAACCTTATGGAAAAATCTTGGTGTTAATATCAGTTGTATCTCATCCTATCATCCATATACTGATGGAAAAACCGATGTAGTAAATAGAAGTCTGGGAAATATTTTGAGAAATATTGCGAATGAGAACCCTAAGAAATGGGATCAAATGATTTCTCAAGATGAGTTTGCATATAATGACTCACCAAATAGAAGTACAAGGATGAGTCCATTCTATATTTTATATGGACTGCATCCTAGGGGAGTGTATGAGTTAAGGAGTTTGGGAAAATAAGAATTGAGAAGTGTCGATGGTGAGGATTTTGCAGTAAGTATACAAGAGTTGCAGGAAAGGGTCAAACAGAAATTGCAAGACAACAACACAAAGTACACACAACGAGTAGATATGAAGAGAAGACCAATGATTTTTGAAGTTGGTGATTTGGTCATGGCGTATTTGACTAAAGAGAGGTTTTCTGTAGGGAATTATAATAAGCTAAAGATAAAAATATTGGGCCATGTAAAATTTTAAGAAAATTTTCTTTTAATGCATATGAAATAGAACTTCCAAGTGGTGCTGGAATTTCTCCAATATTTAATTTTGCAGATGTGTATCCCTTCAAGGAGACAGAGGATGTTTCAGTAGATGAACCTATAAGTGATAAAGATGAGAATGTTGAATGGAAAGAACAAATACCCAAAGAAACACAAAAGGAAATCGAGGAAGTATTGCATACAAAGGTGTTAAGGAAAACCAAAGGAAAATAATATTTCGAGCACTTGGTCAAATGGAAAGGTAGAACAAATAAAGATACTACTTGGATGATAATTGCAGAGATTTCTGAGTATGGTGCAGATCTTGAAGACCTGATGAATAGTTATCTTCTTCCCCGAGAGTTTGATGCAAGAGCATGTGATAGTAAATCTCAAAATTGACCTTTAGGGTCAAATACATTTACCAAGGGAGTTGGTTCCCTAATTTATTTTATTATTGTTGTAATAATTATGAAAAGTCTCTAGTAGACATTTTCGTTGAGTTTATTTGTTGAGTGTCGAATTATTGTCATAGGTGTTAAGTATATTGCTAAATATCAGGAAAAAATCTTTAGTTTAGTCAATTGTTTATATAACTCAGGATTTTGTTGTTTTTGATCTATCTTAGGGCTCAAGATATATTGTATATTTTGTAAGAATCACAGTTTAGCGAGTGTGTGATATCGAATATGTAAAAGTGTGGATCATACATGTCCAAGAGACCGATAAGGAATGAGCATTCCTGTGTAAAATTATTCCTCCATTGATATTAAGAAAGAAGTGAGTGTGTGATTTTTTCACACCATACATTTACATTTTTTCTCACTATGTGTTTTCCTCTTGTCCCTTTGTGTGTTAAAATTATTAAACTACATGTATAATTTGTCTTGGTAGAGTGACGAGGTTTTATGATTGGAGGAAAGACTATCATAGTTAATTCCATCCAAGTTTAAAACTATGTTTAAAAGAATGTTTGTTGAGTATTTGTCTTCAAAAGAATATACAATCATGATTTGGCATAGTAAACCATAAGGTAAAAGTCTGGGACAGGTCAATATCGTCATTGAATTACGCATGCAAAGTATTATGTGACACACTAGTATTGTGTGTTGAGTTTAGTGCAGAACTGTCTACGGCATATTTCGTCAGTATTGTTTATCAATACTTTTACACAAATATCTATATGCGTAATGATGTTACGTGCAGAGTTTTCTATGACAGAGCGTAATTTAGCGTTATAGAAATAGACCATTTGAGTGCCTATTTGTGTTGATCCTAGGCCAGACAAGTAGTCTGAATATTGAATACTACAAAGTGTTGAAAAATCTATGATTGTGGGTTGAAGGTGGTATTTTGTCATCAATTGCACAAGAAATAGATCTCCCTCAAGATGGTGAATTATTTTTCAAGAGAAGGTAGGTAGAAAAATAGGTTTGGGATCGATTCTTGACGATGACTAGCATGAAGACATAGTGGTCAAAGGGGACAACATGATGCCTATTCAAAAGGAGGTATTGAAATATATGTTAATCATGCTACAAGAGTATATTACAGGTCAAGATTGTTTTAGCCTAACGTTTCTTTACCATATCAATATATAATTGCATATTAATGGACAAAGGCTTAACCTTCCTTACTTTTCATAGAAATTGTTGACCAAAATAACGGCCAAAACACAAGGAAAGTGTACACTGGAACTATGGAATGGAATTTACATCACCACGATCTTTTGAAATTAATTTTGGAGGAACTCGGGAAGCAAAATGACACATGGGAGGATTTCATAGCCCGAAACCAATTCAGGGAAGCTCAAGAGGAAAAAATGGAACTTGATCCTTAGGGTAAAGGGAAAGAATATGAATAGGTTGAAGAGAATATCGAATCATATGAAGATAAGTATGAGGAATATGAGAAAGAACATAAAGAGGTCGAGGAACCTGAGGAAGAAAAAGGGGAGTCAGGTACAAATGAAGATGACCCTGAGCTTGAGGTAGAGGATGAATAACTTCAGGTCATATCAATACTAAAGAATCCAAGAGCTCCAAGAAATAGGGGAGTCTTAGTGACATCTAGTCCACCAAGGATGACTAGGAGTCAGGCCGTGAGACTTGATGGAGAGTCAAGTCAACCTCAGAAAACCATAGACAATGAGGTAATACTTGAGAGCCCTCCCAAGAAAAAGTGTTCAAAAACTCTTGATCAAAGAAAAATTGTGCATGAGTAGTATATAGAGAATACAAAATTGCATGGTGAGACCAAAATTGTGAATATCATTGAGGAAATCCAATCAGGTAGTCTACCCACCAATGAAAGTGTATGAGAAAAATTGATGGATAAATTAATTGGTATTGACATCTTAGCATGAAAGGGAAATAGGATTGGTATATTAAAGAGAAAATTCATGGAGATGTGATTTGTAGAAGAGTTCGTTAAAAATGAGAACTTACTATTGAAAGATTCTAGTGTTAGGTTCCTAGAGGAAATTTCTTGTTTGAAAAAGGAAATCAAGAGTTCACTAAGGAGGTACCAATGATGGTATAGGGAGGCACAAAAGATTCACCTAAAGAATTAAAGGCTCAAGGCTAGACTTGAATGGTTAAATGTAGCTTATCATGCGACCATTCAGGCCTAACATAGAACTCATAATGTATCAACAGTTTTGGAAATATTTTTTGGAGTGTGATTGAAGGACCAATTTTGCATGAGGACTTGCAACTCCTCAAGCATGTGGGAGATGTAGGGTCCTAGTTTTGACATGTTTTGGTACAATATAAATGACCTTATCTTGTTATTTGCCTTTCCATTTTCCACCTTATTACCCTATAATGATATATATTTCACCATTTTGTCTCCAAAATTCATTATTGCTTCAAAGGTAATCATTTAATCCTAAGTATTTCATTTTTCCTTGGTTAATGGATGAAATATGTTAATTAATCAAGCTAATGATATTACAGGAACATTATTGTACTCTATTGAACAGGTTCTATAGTCATTTTGATGGTTAATATATTTTCCACCCATTCCATCCAATTGAGAGATAAGGGTTCTAGAGAAAATAGAGTACCCATGGATATCCACTATCCAAATTAGATACACTCGAAATGTAGAAGCGTTATTACTGGTCAACAATCCAATATATTCATGTAGCACGTACGAGATGGTTATGATTTTATGCCTTCGGTCATGAAATCGTAACATATTTACTTATATGAGATCTATTGGTTCAATTAGTTTGTCTGAAACTAAAAATCTAATGTTTAGACTATCTTTAGTGGATTACATAGGATTGTAAGTTAAGGGTCGCTTGTATTTAATTTGAATTTCTTCTATAAATATCAAAGGAAATCAAGCCCAGAGATAATATTTGATAGATTGATATAGCCTTAAAGAGGCAAATTGCACTATGGTCAAGCACCCATGTATTATGTTACTTTTTGAATATAAGGTTTAGTTTATGCACCATTAATTGTTGAGTTTCTGATTTTATAAGTGATTAGCGGGGATACTTATGAGATAAGGTAGGGCCCCCTTAGTATCAGAAGTATCGACCTAGTTGTTTTATTTATTTTTTTCATTAGATTTAATTGTAATTATGTTATTGTAATCAAGTATTTCAGTTCAATTCATGTAAGTAGTTTCATGGAGTCTTGTAGTGAGGTTTAGTTTATTGATGCTGCAATTCCATGTGTGTTGTAGTTCAACTAATGCATGTGACCAAGAAGCTTACTGCTTGATTTTTGACATATTTTCTTGTGATTCTATGGATAAGAATTGCCCAGAGATGAAGATCGTTGTAATTAACCATTGCTACACTTCATTGATTGACCAACTTTCCATAATAATTAGGTTGATCACATGTATTAGTGTTTTTGATATGTTTCTCTTGTTTCAGGATTAATGGTTGTCAATATGACTAACAAAGTGGATCCAACAAAGTAATATTGGGTATAAAAGTGTATATTCAACCTACAATTTTACCTTAGCGTGTCTACTGTCATATCAACAATTAGATTGGATTTATTTCATAGTTTATTAGCATGGTATGCCTCTAAGATTGTTCTGCATATATTTTTCCTAGTTCTTCATAATCCTGCAAACGCGGATTCGATAATTAATGTACTAAATCAGTGTTATATAATTCGCCCAACAATCATTTTTAATGAACCCTCTATTTTTTTCCTTGAGTGTATGAGATCCTAATTATTTAATACATCTAAGAGGGTGGATGCGGAAAGTCACATCCCTTAGTTATTGAAAACATACGGCTAAAGTGCAGTCAACATTGGGGAGAGTGGGGTTCAACTTGCTTGGGGAAAAAGGGAAATTCATATGGAAAAGGGGGGAGAGTTTTTACAACCAGTTTTTGGATAGCAAGGGACAGGAGAGCATGGAAGCTTGAAGGAAACCATAGTGCACATGTGTTGTAGTTATTTTCCAACTATAGAGTGCATGAATAATCAATTTCTTAGGCCTATAGAGAGAGACTATGTGAAAGAAATTACACTACGAATAGTGATACTGTTGTTGTGCAATTTTTCTTGCAGCTGACATCCATGGAGTCCCCAACAAGAGAGAATCTTGACCTGTGGTAGAGCCTTCGAGTGAGCTGGGAATGATTGAGATATTGTGTGTAGTGAAGCGGGATCCCATTCCTTGGGTTGCAAAACTTGAGAGGAAGACAGATGGAGGATTGGGATAGCTATAGGAAAAATTAGTTGGTTGTGGGAACATTTGGTTTGTGAGTGGAAAATGAAGAGTCACTCTCTTTTGTGGATTCCTTGACTTGTTATTTATATTTGGAGCAACAAGTCTATGGTTGGGTGGAATGTTTATATTTTGGAGCTGGTTGCACAATTGTTACTGAAAAATAAGTGTTTTATATTTCTGTGTTACTTTTATTTATGATTTATTTTTCTATGTAGTACTTTGTGTTTACTCTGAGTATAATTAGTTGCATTGATGTTTTTGGAAATGTTGTTACATGCATTTAGCTTAATGGTATAAAAAAATTTAAATTTTTATGGGTTTAATAGTGGGGAATCCTACAAAACGAATAACTCGTGTATAGAGGTGTACAACCACCCACAAAATGTTCAAGTTGTGTTTTAAAGCATGAAAAGATAAGAGTTACATCCTAATAAACTATGACTTCTTAAAATAGGTATGGTATCATTGGCATAACTTAAGTGAAGTAATGTCCTCAAATAATGAAAATATAGATTGTGTTTTTCCTACTTGGGAAAGGGCCATTGGAAGTTCCATCACTACAAACATTTTGAATATTGCCCATACTTCATTATTTGGCTCTTTTGAAAATACATATACTTAAGCTTGAATAAGTATGAAAGATTCAAAATGAGTTTTAAGTAAATCCTAAGCTATATCCCCTTTCTTCCTATCTATATCGAGGAGGAAAACAAAATCATGAAATATTTATGTATTAAATATTCATTTTTGGAAACAAAAAACAATCAAAATACAATAATGATATTCACTAAAAACTAAACTAAAGTATGCTTCAAATTCAATTTTGACAATTCCTTGAAGAAACTAAAGTATGGTTCAAATTCATTTTTCACAATTCCTTGAACACAAACGTGGGGTGGTAGTTGCATGAACCATACTAACAAAACATGAGAGTTGGATACTTTGAATATGACGAAGATTTGAAGGAATCACTTCAAACAATAATATCAAAAGATTTTACTGAATGCATCTAAATATAACTCATCACAGATTCTCTTAATAGGATAGAAAATATTATTTCTTGGTACTTAGTAGTGAGATAAGAGATTGGACCTTTACATTGTTTATTTCCAAACATGCTTGCTCATTAGTATATAAAAAAAAAAAGCTGATTGGAAAGTTAATTGTTCATTTTCCATCATGCTATCTTAGTGATAAACAAAAATTCTAATTAAGAAAATTCAATTTTAAATATAAATAAGTACACTTAACTTAAAGGGATTTAATTTAGAAAACTAGCTAATAATTACAATATTGAAGCCTAATAGATTGAGATAATATTTTGAAATTTTTAAATATTAAAAAAATTAAATACCAATCTCATACACCTACACCTAGTGAGAATGTTGGTAACTTACCATTTTGAATTAACCCACAAAGAAAAATCTGAGACGTCTTCTACCTGTGAAAACCTAAAGCAAAAAAAATGTTATAAATACGATGGAGAATGTTGGTAACTTACCATTTTGGATTAACCCACAAAGAAAAGTCTGAGACGTCTTCTACCTATGAAAACCTAAACCAAAAAAAATGTTATAAATACGATTCCCAATCCCTTATAATAACCTACGGAAAACTCGTTATTTAAAAAAACAAAACGATATATGTCATGTTCTTTGCGGGCGGAAAGGGAAAGATACGAATTCAGTGATTGTAGCAGGCTCTTCTGTCTCCCTATCGTGAGGAAAAAAATATTTGTCCACTATCGGTTAGATCAATATTAAATAAATATTAACTCAGCGATTGTAACGAGCTCTTTCCTCTCGATATCGTTACGAAAATAAGGGTACTAAATATTTATGGATCCATATGAGTCAGGCTGAAACGGTGGGAAGACCGTTCCATTTGGAGTTGGTTGCGTATGAAGATGACAAAAATACGGATTGCAAAACCATATATATCCGTTTTTATATATATCTAATAGTTTGCAATAAGCTAAGGGCGTCTGATTAAGGTTCTAGAATCTAGACAATACAAGTTCAGTACAATGGCAGGACCGCGTGTTATGTTAATAACAATCATTGCTTTATATGTGTTTTCATATGAGGGATCTTGCGGCGGCAACCAAGAGAACGCCGAGACGAAGGCACCTGCCAGAGAAAACAATATTGAAGCATTCAGAGTAGATCTCTTACGCAGAGACTCCCCTAATTCCCCGTTTTTGGACGCCCAGAACCTTTCAAATGCTGAACGACTCCGCCGAGCAATTCAACGAAGTGACAACAGGCTGCGCAGGTTCCAACAATATCTCAAGTCGGGGATTAACTTCAATCCCATTGGCGTTCAAGACGGTGAATTTTTTATGCAGATCAGAATAGGATCCCCGARTCSATCAACGTTGAATTTAATAGTCGACACGGGCAGCGACTTGATCTGGACAAAGTGCARAGCGCCTTCTTCAAAATATAATCCTGCGTACTCCTTGAATTACACGAACGCGTCTTGCTCTAGCCCTGCTTGTTCAGCTCTGGGHGTKCRTCGCTGCGATAACCTGCAAAATTGTGTCTACCAATATAAGTATTCAGATTCTTCCAATACCGCTGGAATCTTAGCTTACGATACATTCATCCTTGCRACGTTAAATTCCACGCAGGTATTTTTTCCACAAATTGCRTTCGGATGTAGTCWTGCCMACCAAGGTGCTCTGGCCTTTCAAGACGGTATGATTGGTATGGGAGGAGGGCCTCTTTCTCTGATTTCCCAGATTGGGTCTTCCATTAACAACGTCTTTTCCTATTGTTTGGGACCCATTGATAATGCTTCACAGGTCAGCCCTTTATTCTTGGGACTCTCTACTTCCATTGAAACTGGTTTCAGTGTCACCCCTCTCATCCCAAACAATAAATTCCCAACCTTCCGCTACATCGGCCTGGATGGAATCAGTGTGGCGGGCAAAGCAGTCTCTTATCCCAAGGGCACATTCGACATTCAGTCCGATGGAACAGGAGGTCTTATAATTGATTCTGGATCTACTGTAACATATTTGGTCGAGCCGGCATACACGTCTTTTCTAATGGCTGTCCAGTCCAGCATTTCAGCTTCGCCTTTTCCAGATTCAGTTTATTTTACGGGATTTGATCTATGTTACAAAGATAAGTCTGTCGTCAAAATTCCGGTTATTGCTTTTCAGTTTGCAGGAGGCGCAACATATGTTCTGCCCCCGGAAAATTCCTTCATCACCAATCAAATTACGAGTGGCTTACTCTGCCTTGCTTTCAAATCTGCAGGGTCTTTCAAATCTGCAGGGTTTCCAGGTGCAACATCGATATTTGGAAATTTTCAGCAGCAGAATTTCCACATTGTTTATGATCTAGGTCACAGCAACCTCTATTTTGCTCCCGCTAACTGTGATTCTCTGTAGACTCCATTAAATCTCGATTTAGCAACCTCAGGAATCGCTGCAATTGTCATACGTGTTATATTGTTGTCTCGGGATAAATTGGATATAGCAATATCTTGTCTGTTGTAGTGTTTCTCCAACTAGCAGAACTTTAGATATTTTGTCCTTGTGTTTTACAGCGAGTGCTCCCTTTCTGCATTTTATACTTTAAAAAATAGTAAATCGGATTGTTTTTTTACTTAAAAAATAGTAAATCAGACTATTTTTTAAGTTCAAATGGCTAGGCATTATAACGATGTTAATCTTTCGTTAAAATGTAATCTAATTAGTATTAGGTTTTTTTTTAATGTATGGATTAGCACAGCAATAAAATAGTTGCTGGTGAACGTTGAAAGGTTGAGAAGATGAAATGAATTTTTAAAAAATATATTAAATTTTATTATCTATTAACAAATAAATTGTTGGGCTTCATTTATCTGGTGTTAATATTTTAATTTCTGTTAATCACTTATGTGGCAATCAGTTAGCTATCAAAGTAACTTTTAAATATGATTAGGTAAATGTAAAAAAGTAAACACATAAACTAATGTCTTTATAATAGCTAGGAAGTTAATGATTGAAATCACAGCCATTTATTTTGTGTGACTACTAAGAATATTCCACCCATATTTAATCATGTCCATAGAAAACTTATTAAGCACTAAACCCCTTTTAAATCTGCCCATTGTCAATAGGTCTACGCCTTTCGGCTTAATAAAGATAGATATCATTTAAAAGTATAGTTTTATTATTTAGTTTTTAGCTTTCTTTTTATATGCTATTTAGGATGGCTTTCCTTTGTATATTATTATGCTTCTTATAATATCATCTAAAATTGATTGTAACTGAGTTGGATTTGTCATATATATTATCTAAAATTACTTTTAATTGAGTTGGATTTGTCATATTTATTATTTAAAATTACTTGTAATTAAGTTAATTTACAATATATTTAGTTTGTTGCATTTTCATTTTCATATTTTTATGATGGAATATTACTTAAAATGGTGTGTGTGCATATTTTAATTAAACAAGATCAAAAAACATTTAACCTTTATAAAAATTTATTTCTTTATTAATCATCAACTAATTATTTTAGATTTAAAAAAAATAAAATAGATCAATAACTTAAATATTATAAATTTTTATTCACTTTCAAAAATCCATACTAAAATTTTATTACTATTGGATAGGTATGCAAATTTTTTTTTACTATTGGATAGGTATGCAATCATTTAACCTTTTCTCAAGTGAATCAATTTTACTATTAGATAGGTATGCAGAATCAAGTGAAGAAGTTTGTGGAGAAGTGTAGAATTTGTCAGCATGATAAAGGGAGGAGTCAAAATATAGTGTTGGATCAACCACTACCCATTACCCGAGGGCCATGGTATGCAATTGGTATGGATTTATTTTTGGGATTGCTAAGAACACAATGAGGTAATCATTCAATATATGTTGTGCTCGATAGATTTTTAAAAATGGCTTATATAATTGCTTGTACGAAGAACAGTGATGTGACAAATTTTGCAAATTTGTTCTCTAAAGAGTTTGTAAGGTTTCACGGTTTACCCAAAAGTATAGTTTCTAACAGGATGGAACAACAGATGTAGTAAATAGAAGTTTGGGATATCTTTTGAGAAGTATTGTGAATGAGAAACCTAAGCAATGAGATCAAATTCTTTCTCAAGATGAGTTTGCATATAATGACTCACCAAATAGAAGTACAAGGAAGAGGCCATTTTATATTTTATATGGAATGCATCCCATGGGAGTGTATGAATTAAGGAATTTGGGAAAATAATAATTGTGAAGTGTCGATAGTGAGGATTTTGCAGTAAGTATACAAGAGTTGCAGGAAAAGGTCAAACAGATATTGCAAGACAACAACCACAAGTACACACAACAAGTAAATATGAAGAGAAGACCGATGATTTTTGAAGTTGGTGATTTGGTCATGGCATATTTGACTAAAGAGAGGTTTCGTGTAGGGACTTATAATAAGCTAAAGATTAAAAAGATTGGGCCATGTAAAATTTTAGGGAAATTTTCTTCTAATGCATATGAAACAGAACTTCCTAGCAGTGTTGGAATTTCTCCAATATTTAATGTTGCAGATTTGTATCCCTTCAAGGAGGCAGAGGATGTTTCAACATATGAACCTATATGTAATAAAGACGATACTGTGGAATGGAAAGAACAACTACCTAGATAAACACAAAAGGGAATACAGGAAGTATTGGATACACAGGTGTTAAGGAAAACCAAAGGAAAATAATATTTCCAGTACTTGGTCTAATGGAAAGGTCGAAAAACAAAAGATACTACTTGAATGATAATTGCAGAGATTTCTGAGTATGGTTTAGATCTTGAAGACCTGATGAATAGTTATCATCTTCCCCTGAAGTCTGATGTAGGAGCATGTGATAGTAAATCTCAAAATTGACCTCTAGGGTCAAAGACATTTACGAAGGGATTTGGTTCCGTAATTTATTTTATTATTGTTGTAATAATTGTGAAATGTCTCTAGTATACATTTTCGTTGAGTTTATTTTTTGAGTGTTGAATTATTGTCATAGGTGTTAAGTATATTGCTCAATATCAGGAAAAAATCTTTAGTTTAGTCAATTGTTTATATAACTCTGGATTTTGTTGTTTCTGATCTATCCGAGGGCTCAAGAGATATTGAATATTTTGTAAGAATCACAATTTAGTGAGTGTATGATATCGAATATGTAAAAGTGTGGATCGTACATGTCCAAGAGACCGACAAGGAATGAGCATTCATGTGTAAAATTATTCCTTTATTGATATTAATAAAGAAGCGAGCATGTGATATTTTCACACCGTACATTTTCATGTTTTCTCACTATGTGTTTGCATCTTGTCCCTTCGTCTGTTTAAATTATTAAACTACATGTATAATTTGTCTTGGTAGAGTGACGAGGCTCTATGATTGGAGGAAAGACTATCATAGTTAATTCCATCTAGGTTTAAAACTATGTTTAAAAGAATGTTTGTTGAGTATTTTTATTCACAAGAATATACAATCTTTATTTGGCATGGTAAACCATAAGGTAAAAATCTAGGACAAGTCGATATTATAACGACCCTAATTGAATAAATGATTAAAGATTATTAAGTAAGATTTAATTAAAGGAATAATTGAGGATTACCTAAGTAATAATAATCTAACTGAAGATCACATTTAATGACCTATGACATAAATTTAAGAGATCAAAAAAAAAGAAATGATATAACAGGAATTGCGTATGCAGTAGAGGGTGGCGTATGCAGGGCGAGGAGCCCAGAA
The DNA here is from genome assembly GCA_032191745.1 of Picea mariana. Lineage (NCBI taxonomy): Eukaryota > Viridiplantae > Streptophyta > Pinopsida > Pinales > Pinaceae > Picea > Picea mariana. Next base: position 149,779 of record JASDQU010100206.1, on the reverse strand, counting down.
ATCCCGAGATGATAAAAATATTAATGAAGGGACGAAGGATGGAGGACGGGGGTGGTTGTAAAGTAAACGCGTGAGTCGGCAGGGAGGAAGAAGGGACGGGAAGAGGGGGATGTGTGCACCATTCGACGGGGGGGAATGGATGTTGTGGACTGTAATTGCTGAGCCGACTGTATTGGGGAGAGCTATTGTGTTTTGCCATGAGCAGAGAGCCTCTGGATGGTTGTGTTTTTCCGTGAGCAGAGAGCCTCTGGATGGTTGTGTTTTTCCATGAGCAGAGAGCCTCTGGACGGTTGTGTTTTGCTGTGAGCAACGATTTTCTGTGCACTATTGTATTTTGTGGACTGTTGGCTTGCTGTGAGCAAGGAGTAGAGTTCCTGGTTGAGATTTTATCCGGGAGGCACTGAGTTGCTGGAGGTTTTGGGCACGGAGGGCCAGGATATCTGTAGATATCCTGGAGCTAGGTAGTTTTCCTAGTTGGCAGGGAGGATAGCAGTTTTGGTTAGTTATTTGCTTGTTGTGGCAGGGTTGATCTGTGTAGCAGCAGGCAGCAGGAAAGCAACAGAAATTAGCATCAGAACTAGGTACTTTGTTAAGTTATGTATTTATTTATTTTTGTCATGAAATCAGTATTTATTGATAAATCTAAGTTATTGAAGTTGTTGTTATGAGAATCACTATTATGCTAAGAAGTTATTGTTTCAGTTTACCAAATAAAATGTTTATAAATCTTAATGATGTTCAGTAGTATATGGGAATTACATATGGTATCAGAGCGTCTTAGTTTGAAATCTGGGCCTAAATGCCAAAATCCCAAACGATTAACTCTAGCCATGCTTAACCTGTAAGAAAGACACGTTCAGTTTGACTAAATAGGACTGATACAGTGTGGTATCCAAGCTAATAAGCACGAAAAAGAGAATTCATAGCTTAATTTTTCCTTGAGCAATGTTGTTAATGAAGTTTCAGGTAGAATAGACACCTGAAACCGATGAAAATGTCGTGGGAAGCTTCTATTGAAGGCTTGAAACTGGTAAGATTCAATGACTACACGAACCATACTATATAAAATGCAAAAAGACATTTGCGGGACCTTGAAAAGGCCTATTTCACCTCGAACTTACCTAAATGGGGGAAACTGCCGATGCATAGTCGAAAAAAGGAAATTTAGCAGACTTGTACAGCACAGGAATAGTGTGAACTATTTGCCTATATTAAGCCTCGATGATTGTAATAATGAACTATAGACCCATATAAATTTCAACTATGCCAAGAGAGAAATTTTAACACTACGTAATGTTTTGTGCAACTAACCGATTTTCCCAAAGAAGAGCTGTCTGTTACACGGGAGAACAGATCTGCGTCATCAGATCTCAGGCGAAATCCCGTCAGCCATTAGATCTAGAAAATTTGCGCGGGGTTTAAGCCCTAGCGTGCATAGGAGGAGTCCTGGAAGAGTCATCGGGAAATCTGAGTCATTGGGGTTTTGTTAAGTCTGAGAATCGAGGCCTTGTGGTTCTAGAAATCCAGAGAACGGATCCTAGCCATTGATCTTGGCAGGACACGTGTCAGCGTTATGGGGAGGCGTCGGGATTTTACCATCGGAGATTTTAGGAGTGTAGAACCGTTGCATAAGGAAATCGCGATTCACGATTTTCTGATAGGATCGGAGCCATCCAAACAGAGGTGACGCGTGTCGGAAGATCCCGAAGAGTCGTGAAATCAGGGTTTTAGAAGACGTGAGACTTATGCAGGTTGAAATCGTGATACGCGATTTCCTGTTCGGATCTAGACCATCCATTGTGCGTGACACGTGTCAGGAGATCCCGAAGAGTTGTGGATCGAGAAATCAGGGTTTTCGAAGACAAAGAAACCACGTCACTGGGAATCACGATCGGCAATATACCGACAGTGACATAAGCGTGGTGGGACCACTAGAGTCAGAATGGAGGACAGGTGTCCGTCATCTGGGAAGTGTCAGAAAATCCATGGGAAAATCCCGACACAATCATAGCCGTCCATCTGTGGGACAGGTGGCAACCATCGAAAACCATCTGCGTTTGGCCCATCGGGAAATCGGGAATCCTGGGGACATGGTGTTTAAGCACTTTGAATTCATGATCCGCGAAACCCCGATGAGTGGGGGCTAGCTGTCATCACAGCAGAGGAGGAGGACAGAGGCGTAGTGGAGGCTAGTTGTCAGCCAACCGGGGAATCAGGATATCGAGATTTTCGAGGGAAAGGAATACTCGCATGATGGAGTCACGATTCGCGATATCCCGATGGGAGTTATGAACCGTCCATCGGCGAGGACGCGTGGCATGAGATCCTAACGAGTCGGTGTTTGGGGGCATCAGAGTTTTCGAGGGTAAAGAAATTGTGGAACAAGAAATCGCGATCCTCGATTTCCTGACAAGATCCGAGCCGTTCACGTTGAGGACGCGTGTCAGAGGATCCCAAAGTGTTGGGGTTTGGCATATCGGAGTTTCTGAAGTCATAAAACTCTTGCACAATGAAATCGCGATCGACGATTTCCCAACACGGTCGGAGCCGTTCGATTGGAGGGATGCGTGTCAGAGGATCTGAAGGAGTCGGGATTCGGCATTTCGAGGTTTTTGCATACATAGGAATCGTTGCATTAGAAGTCATGATTTTCCAATACCCGATAGAGCTCACACGTGCATCGCGGATCGGGAAATCGAGAATCCTAAGGACGTGCGCGCATTGACATCGTGAATGCCAAAACACTGAAGTCTCGATAGGGTGATACAAGGCCACGGTTGCGGAGGCGGTCATATGGACCAAACTCGTAGTAAAAGGGGCTAACGAAGAAAAGGGCCCATCGGGAAAGTTGAGCACAAAATCCCGATAGGAGGGTTTATGGTAACAGGATTGTGAGCGCGGTCGTATGGACCAAGGTATAGTCAGTAAGGGGCTAGCTCGTAGAGACTGAGCCCATCCCAAATCGGGGTTTGGAGAGGTAAAGATTTCGCGACAACAAAAAGTACGAAACTCTGATACAGAGTCGGGGATAAGTCACGGTAGGTGCAGAGGCCGTGATGAGCACGTGGAACCCATGCGTGCCCGAATCCTTGGGCGCTCGTTTAGTTTTTTTTTTTTTTTAAATTGTTAAAAATAATATAAAATAAATTAAATATTTAGTATAAATAATTTACATATAAATAAGGTTAAGTTAGTTTAAATTAAAGTAAAGCTAATTTGGGTTAAATTAGTGTAATAATAATTCAACTATGTTATTAAAGTGTAAGGTTAGTCTACCTTGAAGTTGATGTTAACCAAGCTTAGATGGTTAATCCTAACCCAAAACCGAGCCAATTCCCTTGATGGAATAATGTGTGTTTACAGACAAGTAAAGAAAACTTACATGTAACCCTGTTTCTAAGTTTAAGTAGCACCAATTTGAAACATCCTGGAACTCACCCTAATAAATTGGGGATCCAAGTTAAGTCATAAAAGATGGCCAGGACCCGTAGGGGTCGAGACAGGGGAGCGTCGTCACGGGCACCATCGACACCAGCAACGCCATCAACACCACCAACACCACCAGCACCATCGCCCAAACTGGCTCTCATACTACGCTCGTTAGAAGCTATTAACGAGACTTTAAAAGGGCACCAACCAACAGGGAATGAAGTGGAACCCCCACCATCTGGAACGGGTAATCCAGAAGCATCAAGGGATTCAGGGGGAGGACTTCCACCTGAAGACATCACTCGAGAGCTGCAAAAAATCAAACTTCCAGATTTTTCCAGGGGTCGCGCCAGTGAACGCAAGGAAGCATGGTTGGAAGGCATGACCAGGTGTTTTTCCTTAAGGGACTATGCGTCCAATTCAAAGGCAAAGATTGCAATTTTCCAGTTAAGAGACAACGCCTTGAACTGGTGGGGAAACTTAGAAAGACAACTACACCTTACCCCAGACACAGTATCTTGGGAACTCTTCGAGGAGAGGTTCCGAAAGAAATATCTACCATCATATTATGAGGAACAACAAGTAGGGGAATTTCATGCCTTAGTACAAGGAAACAGAACTATGGAAGAATACGAGATCAGGTTCATCGAACTGGTTAAATACGTTTCATATTTGGACACTAACCAACGACAAGTAGAGTGCTTCGTTTATGGATTGAACCCGAAAATAAGGGCTATGGTGCAGATGTGGAAACCGTCTTCAGTAGCAGAGGCGGTAGAAAATGCGCGTTACGCAGAAGAACACATGAACTTAACAGGAGGTACAAGATCGGCATTTCCACATCGTCCTGGATTCGTAGGAAATACCCCGAGGACATTTCCTAAGGGAGGGGGCTCAAGGCCACCACCTTACGGTAACAGAGTCGTGCTAAGGATAGTAGCTGCAAGGATTTCAATGGCAGCTAGTGCAGCATCTCGTTCTTCGCCAATGGTACAGACAGGTCCACGACCATCTCGAGGAACAACTAGTAGGGGCAGAGGTTCCAGGGGAAGGAACTCATTTCAAGGACAAACACGTAACAATGCATAGGTTCCACCTGGTATTACCTGTTGGGGGTGCGGGGGACCCCATTATCAGTGTGACTACCCGAAGTTTCAACCAGGGTTCGTGCATAATGAAGGGAAGGCACCGATGGGGAAAGCAAGTAGCAGCCACCATATTTACGCAGCGGTAGATAACCGTCAGGCTGAACATCAATCCACCGTAGTGGAGTCGTCAAGTATGCTAAATCATATTAATGTTAAGATTTTGTTTGATTCTGGTGTGACAGATAGTTTCATTTCACCATCTACATTAGAAAAGAGTGGGCTGGCAGCCTATGAGCATGATGACTTTAAGCAAATCGAGATGGCTTCGGGGACGAAACAAGCTGTAGGACCTAGTGTCGATAATTGTATAGTAGACCTAGGAGTGTGCGCTACCAAGTTGAAGGTCTATGTCACTGCTCTTGGGGCATATGACTTAATCATTGGAATGGATTGGTTAGCAGCTCATCAAGCTTTGATAGATTGCTTCGCAAAGAAGGTTCTTTGTGTCAATGATGAAGGAAAACCGATAGAGATTCAGGGTGTACAGAGAAAAGTGTCCTTACGCTTTATATCAACTATGAAGGTCAAGCGATTCTTGAGACAAGGGTGTCGACTTTATGTAGTGGAAGCAGTGAATGAAAGGAAGGGACCCTCATTGGGTCAGTACCCAGTATTGTCATAATTTCAGGATGTTTTTCCAGACGAATTACCAGGATTACCTCCTGAGAGGGAGCTTGATTTTACCATTGAGATAAAACCTGGTGCAGAACCAATATCCAAGACTCCATATCGGATGACGGTGCCGGAACTTTGTGAATTGCAAATGCAGTTGAAGGAGTTACTAGACTTAGGGCTAGCAAGGCCCAGTGTCTCACCTTGGGGCGCACCAGTAATTTTTGTAAAGAAGAAGGATGGATCCTTACGACTGTGTATAGACTACAGGGAATTGAACCGTGCTACAGTGAAAAATAGGTACTTAATGCCACAAATAGATGACCTCTTCGATCAGATGAAAGGAGCAGCGGTATTCTCAAAGATCGATTTGTGATATGGGTATCATCAGTTAAGGATTAAGGAAGGTGATATCCCAAAAACTACCTTTCGAACTCGGTTTGGACATTACGAGTTTGTTGTAGTACCTTTCGGATTGACTAATGTGCCAGCAGTGTTCATGAGTCTCATGAACGGCGTATTCTGGAATTACTTAGATCGATTTGTACAAGTTTTTCTAGATGACATTCTCATCTATTCCAAGAATGAAAGAGAACATGAGGAGCACTTGCGAATAGTGTTGTCTTGCCTTAGAAAGAACAAATTGTATGGAAAGTTGTCGAAGTGTTCCTTCTTCCAGAAAGAGATCGACTATTTAGGCCATATCATTTCAGGCGAAGGAATCTCGGTGGACCCAGAGAAGGTAAAGGCCATTATAGAATGGCCAGTGCCGAAAAACACACATGAGGTGAGAAGCTTCATGGGGATAGCGGGTTATTACCGGAGATTTGTGGAAGGATTCTCAAAAATAGCGAAACCCATCACCACTTTGCAACGCAAGGGGGTCAAGTATGAATGGACAGAAGAATGTAATAGTGCATTCATTGAGCTTAAGAGGTTACTAACTAGTGCGCCAATTTTACGAGTGCTAGATATGGAAAAGGACTTCATGGTCTGAACAGATGCCTCGAAACAAGGGTTGGGGGCTATGCTAATGCAGGATGGAGGAGTGATAGCCTATGCATCAAGAAAGTTGAAGAAGCACGAAGAGTTATACATGACTCATGATTTAGAGTTGGCAGTTGTAATGCTAGCTCTGAAACTTTGGAGGCACTATCTTGTGGGGCAAAATTTTGAACTCAAAATAGACCATCAAAGCTTAAAACATCTCTTCACTAAAAGAGATCTGAATGCCAGGCAAAGGCAATGGAGTGAGTTTATGAGTGAGTATGATTTTGGTATTTCATATATAAAGGGTAAGGAGAATGTGGTCGCGGATTCCTTGAGTAGGAGACCACGTATCTTCTCTTTGGTAACCTTAAAGGTCAATCTGAGGGAACAGGTGTTGACACAACTACTAGGAGACAGTTGGTATTTAAAGGCTACTTCCAACCTCCAGAACGGAAGACATTTAGAACTAAAGTATGAAGGATATAATCTAGAAACAGACGGATTGTTAAGATATCAAGGAAGGATGTATATCCTAGAGAATGGGGATATTAGAAGCATCATACTAAAGGAAGCCCATAGATCACTTTATTGTGCGCATCCGGGTGTGAAGAAGATGTACGCAGAGATGAAGAAACTCTTCCTTTGGGTAGGCATGAAGTGCGATGTAGTCCATTTCGTCGCCAGATGCCTAGAGTGTCAACAAGTGAAGGCCGACCACCATCACCCAACAGGCCTCCTACAACCACATGACGTCCCTATGTCCAAGTGGGAAGTCATCTCAATGGATTTTGTTGTAGGGTTGCCACTCACATCTCATAGACACAATGTCATTCTTGTGATAGTGGATAAGTTAACCAAGAGTTCTCATTTCATTCCGGTTAGAGACACATACAATGTTACTGATGTGGCTCGAGTGTTCCTAAGCGAGGTTATCCGTTTGCATGGGATACCTAAGAAGATCATTTCAGATAGGGACTCTAGATTCACTTCTAGATTTTGGACAAGTATACAGTCAACATTGGGAACTCAATTGAACTTAAGAACAACATATCATCCTGAAACAGATGGGAAAACTGAGAGAGTAAATCAAATCATGGAAGACATGCTTAGGATGTACGTAATGGATAATCAAACCTAGTGGGAGAAGCACCTACCTTTGGTAGAGTTTGCCTACAATAACAGTTATCATAGTTCCATCGGAATGCCACCATACGAAGCTTTGTATGGAAGGCCATGCAGAACACCATTGAGTTGGGATAGACTAGA
>JASDQU010100206.1:123866-138873 GCA_032191745.1 Picea mariana | reverse complement strand
ATAGCTTAGAAACCGTTTGGTAGACCAAGTTAAGGTCTAGTGGGACAAGTATAGTCCAGGATCTGCTACTTGGGAGGACGTCGAGACACTACGGCGAGACTATCCATCACTGTTTTGACCACCTTGAGAACGTGTTTCTCGAAGGAGGGGTGTAGGTAACATCACCTTTTGACTTAGACAGCCAGGATTACCTGAGGCCTATACACTTTATTTCCTAGTCACAGTGAAACTATTAAGTGATATATTTAAACTTTAAACTTATGAACAGTAATGAATGTTTAAGTGTTTGATGATGATGCATGTAATGTGATCTATTATGTGAATGAAAATTTTATGAATGTTTAAATGCGTTTGATGATGATGTATATGATGTGACATATTGTGAGAAAGAGAAATTGTTGAATGTTTAAATACCATTAGAATGATGTTGGATACGATGAAATCTATTTTGGTAAATGATAATCTTGTGAATGTGTAAAGAGTATGAATTATGGGATATTGTGAAATCTAATTCAAATTGGAAAACTTTGATGTTAATGTATTTGTACGGGGATACCAAATTGAAATGATGAAAGTATGCAATTATATGATGATAATGCATAGAAATATATGAGTTTGTGTTGCAGACTAATTTGTAGGTTATGGGCTATGAAATAGCCAAGTGATAATGATGATGGAAGTGGATATCAGGACCACTAACTGAAAAACATTATGGTATGAATAATGTGTGTGAAATTATATTGATTTGGATGCATTGTTGTGATATGTGGACTAGTGCATGATTATGCTATGATTTTGGTGCTAACACTGCCCAAAACCAAATAAACAATAACAAAACCTCCAGCAACACAGTGCCCCTGTATGTTCCATTGTAGGGTGTTGACCCTGGTTCTATTAGGAGGGGTGGAGGCATTTCCCACCGTGTATTCTCTAAAACCTGAAGTCCTGGAAGGACGGTGCTGGTTCACACTCCCCAAGACGTGTGATGAGGACTGTCAGTTGCTCGCTAGGGAAGCTTGGTCGAGATAGCGACACTTCCACTTACAGGTTCTATTTGCAATTAGGCCAATATAATTGGCACTCCAAGATAGTATAGTAGAGGAAGGATAGGATGGGAGACGGAAGTAGGTTAGGAAGGAAGGATGAGTAGAATAGTTGAGACATATGGAGATCTGTCTTGTGGTGGAACTGATGTAGTCCCTTCAAAAAAAAAAAAAAAAACAATATTATGCTGAGAATTTGTTGTCTCAGCTTAGAGAATAAATTGTTTATGAAATTTATGATGTTTAGAAATATATGGGCATTACAGATATCGTCATTGAATTACACATGCAAAGTATTATGCGACACACTAGTATTGTGTGTTGATTTTAGTTCAGAACTATCTGTGACATATTTCGTCAGTATTGTTGATAAGTACTTCTACGCAAACATATATATGCATAACGATGTTATGTGCATATTTTTATATGACATAGCATAATTTAGCATTGTATAAATAAACCATTTTAATGCTTATTTGTGTTGATCCTAGGCCAGACAAGTAGACTGAATATTGAATACAACAGAGTGTTGAAAACTATATGATTGTGGGTTGAAGGTGGGATTTTGTAATCAATTGAACATGAAATAGATCTCCCTCAAGACAGTGAATGATTTCTGAAGAGAAGGTAGGTAGAAAAATTGGTTTGGGATCGATTCTTGAAGATGACTAGCATGAAGACATAGTGGTCAAAGGGGACAACATGATGCCTATTCAAAAGGAGGTATTGAAATATAAGGTAATCATGGATGATTTTAGGGGCTAAATTTCGCTCATGGGCTAATTTTCCATGGTTTTTCCAAAAACAAGATTCGTTATTTTAAAAACGATTCGCCTAAATTCTATAGAATAAAATTATTTTACCTTAAAAATCGCCAAACTTTTATAAAAACTATATAAAATCCTTAGAAATTTGAATATTTTTACAAAAATATTTCCAAACATTTATAGTTGGCATATGAAGGATTAGTATGATTCACCAAGGTTTCTACATTTTAAAATAATTTTCCATCCTTAAAATCATCTCTGAAGGTAATCATGCTACAAAAGTATAGTACAGGTGAAGATTATTTTAGCCTAACGTTTATTTACCATATCCATATATAATTGCCTTTTAAGGGACAAAGGCTTAACCTTACTCACTTTTCATGGAAATCGTTGACCAAAATAATGACCAAAACATAAAGGAAAGTGTACACTGGAACTATGGAATGGAATTTACATCACCACGATCTTATGAACTATTAATTTTGGAGGGAATCGGAAAGAAAAATTACACATGGGAGGATTTCATAGCCCGAAACCAATTTGCGGAATCTTAAGAGGAAAAAATGGAACTTGAGCCTTAAGGTAAAGGGAAATAATATGAATAGGTTTAAGAGAATATTGAATCATATCAAGATAAGTATGAGGAATATGAGAAAGAACATAAAGAGGTCTAGGAACCCGAGGAAGAAAAAGGGGAGTCAGGTATAAATGAAGATGACCTCGAGCTCGAGGTAGAGGATGAATAACTTCAGGTCATATCAATATTAAAGAATCCAAGATCTCCAAGAAATAGGGGAGTCTTAGTGACACCTACTCCACCAAGAATGACTAGGAGTCAGGCCGCGAGACTTGATGGAGAGTCAAGTTGACCTCAGAAAACCATAGAGAATGGGGTAATACTTGAGACCCCTCCCAAGAAAAAGTGTTCAAAAACTCTTGATGAAAGAAAAATTGTGCATGACTAGTCTATAGAGAATAACAAATTGCATGGTGAGCCCAAAATTGTGAATATCATTGAGGAAAGCCAATCAAGTAGTCTACCCACCAGTGGAAGTGTAGGAGAAAAATCGATGGATAAATTAATTGGTATTGACATATTAGCATGAAAGGGAAAGACACTTGCTATATTAAAGAGAAAATTCATGGAGATGTTAGTTGTAGAAGAGTTCGTTAAATGTGAGAACTTACTATTGAAAGATTCTAGTGTCAGATTCCAAGAGGAAATTTCTCATTTGAAAAAGGAAATCAAGAGTTGACTAAGGAGGTACCAATGATGGTACAAGGAGGCCCAAAAGCTTCACCTACAGAATCAAAGGCTCAAGGCTATACTTGAATGGTTAAATGTAGCTTATCATGCAACCATTCAGGCCTAACATAGAACTCATAATGTATCAACAATTTTGGAAATCATTTTTGGAGGGTGATTGAAGGACCAGTTTTGCATGAGGACTTGCAACTCCTGAGACATGGGGGAGATGTAGGGTCCTAGTTTTGACATGTTCTGTTACAATAGAAAGGACCTTATATTGTTATTTACCTTTTCATTTTCCACCTTATTACCCTATAATGATATATGTTTCACCATTTTGTCTCCAAAATTCATTCTTGGTTCAAAGGTAATGATTTAATCCTAAGTATTTCATTTTTCCTTGGTTAATGAATGCAATATGTTAATTAATCAAGCTAATGATATTATAGGAACATTTTTGTACTCTTTTGAACAGGTTCTATAGTCGTTTTGATGGTTAATATATTTTCCACCCATTCCATACAATTGAGAGATAAGGGTTCTAGAGAAAATAGACTACCCATGGATATCCACTATCTAAATTGGCTACACTTGAAATGTAGAAGCACTATTTTTGGTCAACAATCCAATATATTCCTGTAGCACGAAGGTATTTTATTCCTGTAGCAACATATTTACTTTTATGAGATCTATTGGTTCAATTAGCTTGTCTGAAACTAAAAATCAAATGTTTAGATTATCTTTAGTGGATTACATAGGATTGTAAGTTAAGGGTCGTCTGTATTTAATTTGAATTTCTTGTATAAATATCAAATGAAACAAATACGAGACATAATATTTGATAGATTGATATAGCCTTAAAGAGGAAAATTGCACTATGGTCAAGCACCCATGTACTATGTTACTTTCTAAATATAAATATTAGTTTATGCACCATTAATTTATGAGTTTCTGATTTTATAATTGAAGTCGGCCTAGCTGTTTTATTTATTTTTTACATTAGATTTAATTGTAATTATGTTATTGTAATCAAGTATTTCAGTTCAATTCAAGTACGTAGTTTCATGGAGTCTTGTAGAGAGGTTTAGTTTATTGATGCTGCAATTCCATGTGTGTTTTAGTTCAACTAATGCGTGTGACCAAGAAGCTTCCTACTTGATTGTTGACATATTTTCCTATGATTCTATGGATAAGAATTGCCCAGATATGTAGATCGTTGTAATTAACCATTGCTACACTTCATTGATTGACAAGATTCCCATAATAATTAGGTTGATCACATGTATTAGTGTTTTCAATATGTTTCTCTTGTTTCAGGATTAATGGTTGTCAATATGACTAACAAAGTGGATCCAACAGGGTAATATTCGGTATAAAAGCGTATATCCAACCTGCAATTTGACCTTAGCATGTCCACTGTCAGATCAACAATTAGATTGGATTTATTTCATAGTTTATTACCATGGTACATCTCTCAGATTGTTCTTCATATATTTTTCCTTGTGCTTCATAATCCTACAAACGCGGATTCGATAATTAATGTATTGAATCAATATTATATAATTCGCCCAACAATTGTTTTTCAATGAACCCTTTATTTTTTTCCTTGAGTGTATGAGATCCTATTTATTTAATACATCTAAGAGGGTGGGTGAGGAAAGTCACAGCCCTTAGTTATTGACAACATGCAGCTAAAGTGCAGTGAAAATTGGGGAGAGTGGGGGTCAACTTGCTTAGGGAAAAAGGTAAATTCATATGGAAAAGGGGGGATAGTTTCTACAACCAGTTTTTGGATAGAAAAGGAGAGGAGAGCATAGAATCTTGAAGAAAACCATAGTGCACATGCGTGGTAGTTATTTTCCAGCTGTAGATTTCATGAAGAACCAATTTGTTAGGCCTATTAAGTGAGACTATGTGAGAAATTACACTACCAATAGTGATACTACTGTTGTGCATTTTTTCTTTCACCTGACATTGATGGAGCCCCCAACAAGAGAGATTATTGACCTATGGTAGAGCCTTCCAATGAGGTGGGAATGATTGAGATATTGTGTGCAGTGAAGGGGGATCACATTCCTTGGGTTGAAGAAGTTGAGACGAAGAGAGATGGAGGATTTAGATAGCTATTGGAAAAATTAGTTGGCTATGGGTACATTTGGGTTGTGAGCGGAAAATGAACAGTCACCCTCTCTCGTGGATTCCTTGACTTTTTATTGATATTTGGAGCAACAAGTCTATGGTTGGGTGGAATCTTTATTTTTTGGAGCTGGTTGCATAATTGTTACTGAAATATAAGTGTTTTATCTTTCTATGTTACTTTTATTTATGATTTATTTTTCTATGTAGTACTTTGTGTTTACTCTAATTATAATTAGTTGCATTGATGATTTTTGAAATTTTGTTACATTCATTTAGCTTAATGGTATCAAATATTTTAAATTTTTATGGGTTTTATAGAGGTGTACAACCACCCACAAAATGTTCAAGTTGTGTTTTAAAGCATGAGAAGATAATAGTTACATCTTAATAAGATGTGACTTCTTAAAATAGGTATGGTATCATTGGCATAACTTAATTCAAGTAATTTCCTCAAATGATGAGAATATAGATTGTGTTTTTCCTAATTGGGGAAAGGGCCATTGGAAGTTCCATCACTACAAATAGTTTGAATATTGCCCATGCTTCATTATTTGTCCCTTTAGAAAATACATAATCTAAAAATTGTTTTATAGATGAAATACTTAGGCTTGAGTAAGTATGAAAGATTCAAAATGATTTTTAAGTAAATCCTAAAGTATATCCCCTTTCTTCCTATCTACATCGAGGAGGAGGACAAAGTCATGAAATATTTTTGTATTAAATCTTTAATTTTGGGAACACAAAACAATCAAAACACAATAATGATATTCACTAGAAACTAAAGTATGGTTCAAATTCAATTTTGACAATTCCTTGAACACAAACATGGGGTTGGTAGTGGCATGAGCCATACTAACAAAACATAAGAGTTGAATACTTTGAATATGGGGAAGATTTGTAGGAATCACTTTAAACAATAATATCAAAAGATTTCCATTACTGAATGCACCTAAATATAACTCATCACATATTCCCTTAATAGGATAGAAAATATTATTTCTTGGCACTTAGTAGTGAGATAAGAGATTGGACCTTTACATTGTTTATTTCCAAACATGCTTGCTCATTAGTAGAAAAAAAAAAAGATGATTGGAAAGCTAATTGCTCATTTTCCATCATGCTCTCTCAATGATAAACAAAAACCCTAATTAAGAGAATTCAAGTTCAAACATAGATAAGTGCACCTTTTTTTTCAATACGAAAATTCTCTCAAATTATATTAAGAATATAATTTTTACATCATCTCGCAGAAATAATTTCAGGGCCGCCAGAGCTATAATTTTAAAATGCTCAAGCATAATGGTATTAGAAGTGATTACATCAGTTATGAGCACAACATCCCCCTCCAAAAAATACAAGAAAATGAAATATCACTGTACCTGAAGCAAAGTTCAAAGGTACATCCCATAAAATCATACAAAAAGAAAGCAAGCAATAAATTACCTTTTAGTAAATTTCCATAAAATGATGTGGTCCTTCACTCACACCATCCCAATATTAATATGATAGTCTTCCTTTTGGAGCTAATAATTCTTGTTCGGATAATCTATCTGCCTCCACATTAGATTATTGATAGATATGTTGAAATCAAATGTCTTGGAAAGATTACGCCAAGATCCGGGTTCTGCGTTTCCATCCTTCTATTTGGGTAGCTTGGAGTTGGCATTTCCCCCCCAGCCAATCTATAACCACTTTGGAATCCTCCAACATCTGGATATGGTGAAAACCTAGGATATTTCCAATAGTCATTGCAACCCATGCTCCCATTAATTCAACTTTTGTATCAGAGCCTTCTCCACAGTTAATAAACCATCTTACATCTTGTTCATTTAATCTCTTCAATGATCCCCCTTCCCCGCAATTTGATCCCCCTGCTATGGAATACCCATAAAATAAATCCAAAGTGAATCCAATCCACTGTATAATAGGGCTCAGCCTTAAGGATTGTGTATTAAATAAGGTTTGATTGTTATTTAGATCAATTAAATTCCTATATACAAAGAAACATGGAGAAGGGATCTTCCCTTCAAAAAAGAGATTCATTCTGAGATTTCCAAATGTACTATCTCAATAGCACAAGAAATATTTTTTATGCATCTTTGTTCAGTACCCAAGAGATGATACATTCGGCTATGTTTTAACTGCCCCAAGACCACTCTGAATGCAAGTTTTTTAAGCAAAATGTCCAGGCGACTTGAGTAAAACGATAGTGTATGAATAAATGTTTGTTATCTTCAGTGAATTCTCTGCATAGGATGCATAATCCCGGGCCCTTCCATCCCTTAGATTGCAGGACGTCCGACGTTAAAATTTTGTTCTCTATTGCCAGCCAAAAGAACATAATTATTTTTTGTTGGATTCTCCATTTCCACATCTGAATCTACCACCCTCTCCTTATTGGTAGCTCCTGAGTAGAAATGACTACGTTATAGAAATTCTTGACTGTTAGTCTATTCAAATCGTCTCCTCCATTCCAACGCAATTGATCCTCCAACTCTTCAATAAGTGTAGTCCTCGCTAGCCTTGGCTCCTTTTTGTAAATGTTTTAGAAATTAGCATGATCTCCTCTCAAGTCCAAATCGTCACTACTTTTCCAAATGTCTGCATAGGATAGGGGTTATCTTGTTGACAATGCTTATGCTAGAGAATTCACCTTCTTTCTGTTTAGTAAGGTAATGAGCTCCTCAGAGAGGAAATATCAGTCACCCAACCCCAAAATTCTGTCATTGCCTATAGAGATTAAGTGGCCATTAGCAAGGCACCAACATAGCCATTGAATGATAACATGAAAAGTGCAACATAGGCTATTCCACATTATCGAAGCTGCATTGTTACGATGAGTAGGTTATTTGATCCAGTTTAAGAGAGTAACATTATGAAGATATTTCCCTTAATAAAATTCTACCATAAAATGGATTTCATTAGTACCCTCCAGAGAGTGGAAGCATTCAAATCCAAGTTGAAAAGAGGGATATTGTGGAATCCCCAACCCCCATTTTTTTTGGTCTAGATAGTAACTCACATCTATAGAGGTGGAATTTTTGGACTTCCAAGTGACCATTCCACAGGAAATGAAACATCAATTTCCTTATCCTATTTAATATTGTTTGAGGAAGAGATTCCAAGGACATCCAGAACACTGATTGTCCTTCCAGAACAACTTTAATCACGATGAATCTCTCCCTTAAAGACAAGCACCTGTTGCTCCATAAATTAATTTTATTTGATACTCTAGTGACGAACCAATCCCAATCAGTTGTTTGCTGAGATCCTATCTTCAGAAAGTACCCCAAGTAATGGAATCCTAGAGCGAGCTCATTAAAATTAAAGGGTATAACAGATTTGAAATGTGGCAGGTCCATATCCGAGAGCCCTTAATAATGGAATGTAGATTTAATCTGATTTATTGCGATTCCCGATGCCTGGAAAAAATCATTGATAAGACTCAAAATTAGTTTCCATTCAGCCATGCTAGCCTTAGATAAGATGAGGACATTGTCCACAAATAGTAGGCGAAGAATTCTTGTCAATCTAGACACTTTTATCCCTGATATGTTTCCTCCCTCAAAATTGTGCTTCAATAACAGGTTGAGACCTTCCGTCACAAGAATGAAAAGGAGTGGTGATAATGGACATGTCCTTGTTTGACACCCCTTCCACTTATCAAAACATCTGTGGCGTTCCCATTAATAAGAAAGTCAAAGGTGAGAGACATGACACATGACATTATCCAACTGGTCATATGGATCCCCAAATCAACTTTGTGCAGGATTAGTCTAAGGAATTCCCAGTCCAGACAATCGTAATCTTTCCTCAGATCTAATTTTAAAACAAGGGATTTTAAATTATTATTTTTTATACTATGGAGGCTCTCATGAGCAACGCCAACTACATCTTGTATATGCCTGCCTTCCAGAAATCCCATCTGTTCAATGGATATTTCCCTTGAGAAAAAGGGTTCAATCCGGTTGGCGATAATTTTGGAAATAACCTTATAACAAAGGTTGCAAAGAGAAATTCGTCAATAATCATCAAAGGTAGGAGGTTTATTCGCCTTTGGTATCAGTGTCATAAAGGTGGAATTTATGCCACCCATGATAGTTCCCAGTTTTCTCGATTCTTCAACCATCGCTAGTAGGTCCTCCCCAACTAAATCGACAAAAAAGATTAAGAACTTGGTTGTCCATTTCCTGTAGATTATTCAACCATTTCATTTTTAAAATGAAAGAGCACCGACTACAGATCCTCCAAAGTAACCGGATTGTACAAAAAGTTGGATTCTGCCTCTTCGACCATCTGTGGGAAAAAATCGACCAACTTGCATTGCCCAACAATATTTGTACAATTTGTTTCTTTGTAAAATTTCTTGAAATGATAAACTACTTCTTTCTTCAATGTGTCTTGATCAATAACACCAACCCCATTAGCTCCTTTGATATCCCAAATAATTTTTTTGGCTCTATTGTGTGAAGCCAAATTACTAAAGTATTTAGTATTTTTGTCTTCGTTGGTCGGCCACAGGGCCCTACTACGTAATCTCCAGTGGTCTTCCTCCTATTGAAGAATTTTATTCCTTTCCAATTCAATTTGCCTAAGCAATGAATCAATGCCTTGATTTGTTTGGTCTTCGAACAAATATAAGAGGACAACTTTGATCTCTCCTTCCAGCTCTAGCAGCCTTCCTTTGCTTATTTTCACCTTATTTTTGTACCAACTCTTTGTCAGATTTTTTAAACTTTGAAGTTCCAGAACCATCCTCTTTTGGGCGCTCTCTTCGGTTTGAAACCTAGGCTCTTTCCATACCATAAATATGATATGCACAAATTCCTTTTCTTCGAGCCACTAAGTATTAAATTTAAAAGGAGAGCTCTTATAATTTGGCGGGGTTTCCAACTACAAACAGATGGGTGCATGATCAGAGATGAAAGGCATCTCAACCCATGATCGATACAAGCTAACTTCATTTAGTATGTCTTCAGAAATCGATACATTTTCAAGTCATCTTGCGATCGCCTACTGACCTGAACGTTAATTTCTCCAGGTAGGCACAACCTTTGAAGGCTTGACATCTATAAGGTTATTAGATGAAAAAAGGTCTCTAAAATAATGAACATTTCCATTATAAGCCCCTCCCCAAGCTTCTTCTCAGTTGAGTATAAGATTAAAATTGCCTGCCATGATCAAGTTTTTGACAGTCAAAAGACCATTGTCTTCCACAGATTTCTAGAAAATTTTCCAGGTCATGCATGGACCATAGGCATTTAGCATTGCTAGCTCCTGATTGTTTAAACAACATTTCCCTGTTACTAGAATGTCCCCCATAGTGAGAAAGGGTAAAAAAAAAAAAAAACAGGATCCCATGTGATAAGCAAGCCGCCAGTAGTGCCCAACAAGTCAACATAGCAGAAAGCCCAAGACAGACGAAAGAAGGACAAAAAATCCCTATCTTTCTGGGCAGAAACCAAGGTTTCTTGTAGAAAAACAATCTCAGGTCTTGTAACATCCAAAAATCATCTGAAGGAAGTAGCTTTGAGAGTGCCCCCGATCCCTCTAACATTCAGGGAGAGCAATAACATTACTTTGACCTCACCAGGGCTTTCATTGCTCTAACAAGCCCAAATTCATTGGTTGAAGGGTTAGTCTCAGAGATAATATGAGTAGTCTCTGATGTCTTTTCTACAGGATGAGAAAGTTTTTTCGGCAACTTCGGGTTTTTATAGGAGAGATTTTTACACCTATACCCCTTGACCAAGAAAAACTTTTCCCTTCCCTACTCGAGGAAATTTTAGAACTAGTAGCCTCGGACAATCCCCCCGGTTCAAGTATCCTCTTCCCTATATAGGTGGTGAGTTTTGCAACATCCTTGTTTTCCTTGATAAAAGGTATCAAAGAATCATGAACCCGATTGAGGTCGCTTGTTTCGTCCATAGGTTCTCTGAGGCCAGGTAGTAAGGTTGATGAAGAGTGTTCTAGCCAAGGAGAAGAGGGAAAGGAATCAGGTTGCCTCGTAGTAAGAAAGGGTTTTAAGGGTGGAGAGGCAGAAGCGGTGGGTAGGTGAGTAGGAATAGTAGGGCTAGAGACCAAAGTAATAGTAGGTTCTAAACCGGAATTGTGACCCTCCTTTAGTGCAGATAGTTGAGAAACCCCATCAAGAACTGATGGGGAAAAAACCTTTCCTGAACCAACTAAGTCACCAGAAGTATAGCGTGATAGCCAATCTGATTTTTCCAAAGATTCATTTTCCCAAAAAGTTAAGGAAGAAAAGAGTGAGGGGCAGAAGAAATGTAACTTACTCGTTAAAGTGTTCAAAGTCTTTGAAGGCGTGTCCGTCACTGGGGCGAAGTGGGAATGAATCTCACCCAGAGAACCCACTTTTATCATATAGTCCGGGGGATCTTCTTGTAACAAAGTATCTTCAGACTTATCCTCGCACACCTTACCATTGCAATCCCTTCGGAGATGACATGTACAATGACACCAACTGCACGTAAAGGGGATGCCCTGGTAGTCTAAATTTTGTTTATGATGACGTCCTCTCCATTCAATGTCCAAAACCTCATGAAGACCCTCATGAATATCTAATTCCACTAAAATTTTTCCCATCTTTAGACGAAGTATCTAGTGCAATGAAATGCCCCAAGGCGCTCCCCATGGCCATTAATGCCCTCTCATTCCAGAACTGCAAAGGCAGATAAGGCAAGAGGACCCAGGTATGTCTATGTTGGAAGTACTCAATCAGTCACTGGGTCAAAAGCCACCCTCTGGATCCTGAGTAGGAGCAGATAAATGCACCTAACTTAAGGGGATTCAATCTAGAGAACTTGCTAATAGGTACAATATTACAATATTAAAACCTAATAAAAACAATATTTTGAAATTTTTAAGTGAATAAAAAATCAAATCCCAATCTCATACAGCGAGTGAAAATGTTGGTAACTTACCATTTTGGATTAACCCACAAAGAAAAGTCTGAGACGTCTTCTACCTATGAAAACCTAAACCAAAAAAATTGTTATAAATACGATTCCCAATCCCTTATAATAACCGACGGAAAAGTCGTTATTTAAAAAAACAAAACGATATATTTCATGTTCTTTGCGAGCGGAAAGGGAAAGATACGAATTCAGTGATTGTAGCAGGCTCTTTTCTCTCCCTATCGTTAACCGGCTCTGCTCTTTCCTCTCGATATCGTTACGAAAATAATATTTGACGACCTTCGGTGATCACAAAATAAGGGTACTAAATATTTATGGATCCATATGAGTCAGGCTGAAACGGTGGGAAGACTGTTGGGTATGAAGATGACAAAAATACGGATTGCAAAACATATATATCCGTTTCTATATATATCTAATAGTTTGCAATAAGTTAAGGGCGTCTAATTAAGGTTCTAGAATCTAGACAATACAAGTTCAGTACAATGGCAGGACCGCGTGTTATGTTAATAACAATTATTGCTTTATATGTGTTTTCATATGAGGGATCTTGCGGCGGCAACCATGAAAACGCCGAGACGAAGGCACCTGCCAGAGAAAACAACATTGAAGCATTCAGAGTAGATCTCATACGCAGAGACTCCCCTAATTCCCCGTTTTTGGACGCCCAGAACCTTTCAAATGCTGAACAACTCCGCCGAGCTATTCTACGAAGTGACAACAGGCTGCGCAGGTTCCAACAATATCTCAAATCGGGGATTAACTTCAATCCCATTAGCGTTCAACACGGTCAATTTTTTATGCAGGCCAGAATAGGATCCCAGAATCGATCAACGTTAAATTTAATAGTCGACACGGGCAGATACTTGATCTGGAMAAAGTGCAGAGCGCCTTCTTAATATAATCCTGCGTACTCCTTGAATTACACGAACGCGTCTTGCTCTAGCCCTGCTTGTTCAGCTCTGGGCGTTCATCGCTGCGATAACCTGCAAAATTGTGTCTACCAATGTAAGTATTCAGATTCTTCCAATACCGCTGGAATCTTAGCTTACGATACATTCATCCTTGCGACGTTAAATTCCACGCAGGTATTTTTTCCACAAATTGCRTTCGGATGTAGTCTTGCCCACCAAGGTGCTCTGGCCTTTCAAGACGGTATGATTGGTATGGGAGGAGGGCCTCTTTCTCTGATTTCCCAGATTGGGTCTTCCATTAACAACGTCTTTTCCTATTGTTTGGGACCCATTGATAATGCTTCACAGGTCAGCCCTTTATTCTTGGGACTGTCTACTTCCATTGAAACTGGTTTCAGTGTCACCCCTCTCATCCCAAACAATAAATTCGCAACCTTCCGCTACATCGGCCTGAATGGAATCAGTGTGGTGGGCAAATTTAGAAATCAAGAGAGAAGCCATTGCACAAGATTAACATACAATAATAGAATGTATTACTTAATAAATAAATGGAGGTTACATATATAGCATGCAGATCACTGACTCAAGTGGATCTGATTAGCTAAAAATAATAAACCTAGAAACTAAGAGTTAAAACAGTCATAGTTGAAACTCACTATTACAACAGTCATAGTTAACTTAAAAACTCACAGTTACAATAGTTGTAAGCATTATTTCTAACAGGCAAAGCCATCTCTTATACCAAGGGCACATTCGACATTCATTCCGATGGAACAGGAGGTCTTATAATTGATTCTGGATCTACTGTAACATATTTGGTAGAGCCGACATACACGTCTTTTCTAATGGCTGTCCAGTCCAGCAGTCCAGCTTCGCCTTTTCCAGATTCAGATTATTTTATGGGATTTGATCTATGTTACAAAGATAAGTCCGTCGTCAAAATTCCGGTTATTGCTTTACATATGTTCTGCCCCCGGAAAATTCCTTCATCACCAATCAAATTACGAGTGGCTTACTCTGCCTTACTTTCAAATCTGCAGGGTTTCCAGTTGCAACATCGATATTTGGAAATTTTCAGCAGCAGAATTTCCACATTGTTTACGATCTAGGTCATAGCAACCTCTATTTTGCTCCCGCTAACTGTGATTCTCTCTAGACTCCATTAAATCTCGATTTAGCAACCTCAGGAATCGCTGCAACTGCCATACATGCTATATTGTTGTCTCGGGATAAATTGGATATAGCAATCTCTTGTCTGTTGTAGTGTTTTTCCAACTAGCAGAACTTTAGATATTTTGTCCTTGTGTTTACGGTTACAGCAGGTGCTCCATTTCTGCATTATATATTTTAAAAATAGTAAATCGGAATATTATTTTTAATTAAAAAATAGTAAATAGGATTATTTTTTTTAATTAAAAAATAGTAAATCAGACTATTTTTATATTGAAAGGCATATTTAATAGGTTTTTAGTGCTTAATCAGTTTTGTATAGATAAAATTAAATATTGATGAAATATTCTTATTAGTCCCAATAAATCAATGGTTGTGATTTCAACCACTAACTTCTTCACTATTATAACGATATCAATTTACATGTTTCTTTTTTTACTTTTACTTAATCATATTTAAAATTTATTATGGTGGCTAGCTGATTGCCACGTATGAGTTATTAGGGTTTCATTTTCTAGGTCAACCTAAACCTTTGGCCTTCATCAGCCACATTTTGGACACACTGCCTCCTTCCATCCAACTCCTTCCGACTCCTTCCATCCACCTCTGAGCGGTTTCTCTTTCCCAACAGTTTAGGTTTTGCAAGCCGTCCTTTCAACATTCACCAGCCACAAATTTGTGGCTATGCTAGTTTAATTTCAAATAACTAAGCATTATAACGATGTTAATTTTTAGTTAAAATATAATCTAATTAGTATTGGGTTTTAATCTGTCTTTTTTATGTATGGAT
>JASDQU010100206.1:98812-114601 GCA_032191745.1 Picea mariana | reverse complement strand
CAGATTCAGTTTATTTTACGGGATTTGATCTATGTTACAAAGATAAGTCTGTCGTCAAAATTCCAGTTATTGCTTTTCAGTTTGCAGGAGGCGCAACATATGTTCTGCCCCCGGAAAATTCCTTCATCACCAATCAAATTACGAGTGGCTTACTCTGCCTTGCTTTCAAATCTGCGGGATCTTTCAAATCTGCAGGGTTTCCAGGTGCAACATCGATATTTGGAAATTTTCAGCAGCAGAATTTCCACATCGTTTACGATTTAGGTCACAGCAACCTCTATTTTGCTCCCGCTAACTGTGATTCTCTCTAGACTCCATTAAATCTCGATTTAGCAACCTCAGGAATCGCTGCAACTGTCAAATGTGTTATATTGTTGTCTCGGGACAAATTGGATATAGGAATCGCTGCAACTGTCATACGTGTTATATTGTTGTCTCGGGATAAATTGGATATAGCAATCTCTTGTCTGTTGTAGTGTTTCTCCGACTAGCAGAACTTTAGATATTTTGTCCTTGTGTTTACGGTTACGCGAGTGCTCCGTTTCTGCATTATATACTTTAAAAAATAGTAAATCGGATTACTTTTTTTTAATTAAAAAATAGTAAATCAGACTATTTTTTTAAGTTCAAATGGCTAGGCATTATAACGAAGTCAATTTTTCTTTAAAATGTAATCTAATTAGTATTGAGTTTTAATCTGTCTTTTTTTTTTATGTATGGATAAAGATAGATATTATTTAAAAGTATGGTTTTATTATTTAGTTTTTAGCTCTCTTTTTATATACTATTTAGGCAGGGTTTCCTTTGTATATTATTTATGCTTCTTATCTTATAATATCATCTAAACTTGATTGTAACTGAGTTGGATTTGTCATATATATTATTTAAAATCTGAATTTGAGAAGAGACTTTGTATATCTGAAGATTAAGGATAATGAGTCAATTGATAGTTTTATGAGTCAAGTCATGAATGTTGTGAATCAACTAAGAAAGTATGGTGAAGACCTCTCACATAAGAGAGTAATTGAGAAAGTTCTTAAATCTTTTCCAAAGAAATTTGAATCCGTAGTTGTACCAATAGAAGAATTTAAAGATACTATTCTAATGTATATTGATGAATTAATTGGTTCTTTGATTGTTCATGATTCCAGGATGTCTAGATATGATAATCCATGAGATAATTCCTTGAAATCCCAACGACATGTTACTAAAGGTAGTGGCAAAAGAAGGTCTAGTAGTAGAGGAAGATGAGGACGATTTTTTGGTCAAAGAGATAACAAAAATGATTCAGAATCTAAGGAGAAATCCTCCTAGTTTAAGGGGGAGTAGCAACAGATATTGGCTGCAAGGAAATCAGAGGTATGATAAATCTAAGGTACAATGTTATTTATTTTAAGAAATTTTGAAATTATGTTAACAAGTGTTGGAAGAAGCAAGATGTAGCATCCCTAGCCACCAACAGGTTGGGCTATGCCACTTCTTGGACATCTCTCTTAGCTCTGACACCATTTTGTGATGCCCTGACCGAACCAGGCTGGGCCATGCTACTGCAATTAATGTTATGATATATATATATATATATATATATATATATATATATGATGTAATTCTAACGGAGATCATTCTATTTATACACATTTCATACAGAAGAGACAATAATACATGCATGTAATAAACACAGACAATTCTGGTAACATTATAACACATGTACCCAATACACATCATACAAGGAACAAATATTTTGTAATTATTTTTCAATGGATGACCACCAACTTCGTCCATACCTTCCATGAACCTCCCATCCTTAGACCACACTGCTCATCACGCTCAACAGTGGGTCACCCTCGAACTAGGACTAAACTCCACCCAGGGTAAAGGAATCCTAGACCTAGGTTGAGGCTACGGGAAAATTGCACTGTGGAACTGGAAGGATTATCTCCAAGGAGCCTACTTACGCTCACTTCTCACGGACTCTCATTCCCCACATGGCTGTCTCACCCTGGGAATATGCACCTTCACTTTTCCACAGTCCATCGGCTGGTTGACTTCCCTTTCAAGGCTTCAACAACAGGCCGGATCAGGAATTCTCAGAGCTTCGTAGCTATTACTGGTCTCCCTCCAGGAGAAATCACTTCCCAAGAAACTCTCTCACCTGGAGAGAGTTGCTCACATGCCTGACAACCTGTTTCTTCAACCACGAGCCTGACAACCCATATGTTCAATCAACGACCACCTAAATCGAGTTAGGCAAGGGGACAACTCAACAATTTACAGAGGTTCACCCAAGTGGAAATTACTCTAGATGCATAATTGTTAAGTGCATGCTTGAAATGCACAAGGGATGGCCAACATGCTGAGGATGAACTCATGGAAAACAGTGAGAATGGTCAGCGTGTAGAATTTTCAGATCGATGCAATGGTGAGAGCGAACTACTCATAAAGGTGACTGAATGGTTCATGAACCCCCCAACAAAGGTGTAGTTTTCCCACATAAATCTACATGCGTCTTGGGCGACACTTTGCTCTTCAGGAGCATGCTCCTCTCCACTTGAAGTTTGTTCCTCACCTCAAAGGAACTTAGGATAACCGAGTTTATTTTCCCAACTTTAGTACTTTTCATGAATACGTTATAATATTCCCTTGGGTTAATCCCTCAAGATTAGCCCCTCTTTCCTATCCTCTCATCCCCATTCCTTTCCCTACCCAATGGAGCTTAGTCCCCCATAATTGTTTCTTTGTGGTTGTTCTACACGCAACAATGTATTTGATTAATAATCCACATAATTACATATACAAAAATCAGCCCCACTGACCTTAGCATCTAGGTTCTTCGGCCTAATAAACATATAATCCTACCATATTATGATTACTTGGCTCACTAGCCTAAAAACATCATTACATTTCATAGGGGATTGACCTTGGGGTATAACAATCACCTCCCCTTATTTTTGCACTGTACTCAATGCAACTGATTTACATAATATCAACAAGATTTTCAAAATATTCAAAAAGATGCGGGTACTCTTCCCGCATAAAATCTTCATGCTCCCATGTTGCGTCCTCAGGACCGTACCAGGTCCACTAAACTTTTACAAGCCCTATGGCTCGATTCTAGAGCTTCTTTCTTTTTCGATCCAATATATGCACCAGATGCACCTGAAAATTAATTTCCTACTCCAGTTGAATCGCATTCCAATCAATAACATGATTAGCGTCAGGTACATTCCTCTTAAGCAATGACACTTGAAATACATTATGTATAGACATGCATGCAGGAAATGCAAGCCTATATTCTACTAGACCAATCATCTATAGGATTTCAAATGGCCCACAATATCGAGCTGCCAACTTTGAACAATTTCCCAACTTGACGGAGATTTTGTTGGCCTTCACTCTTAGAAAAACACGATCCCCTATTTTAAATTCCCCATGAGTGATATTCTTATCAACATAAATTTTCTTCCATTTCCTTGAGAAACAATGGCACAACCACTACCTTATCAGCTTGGTTGTCCTAGCTTACTATGGTGATGCACTTTCTACCATAAAGTGATTTAAAAGGAATCATCTTCACTGATGCTTGATACCCGTTGTTGTAGGAAATTTCTACCAAGTGTAGATAATCTTCCCATTTAGATGGCTTTTCCATCACATACATTCTTAACATATATTCTATCACTTGGTTTTCCCTCTCTATATTCCCATCAGACTCAGGATGATAAGCAATGTTGAAGTTTAGATTTGTTCTGAACCCTTTGAATAACCCCTTCCAGAAATTTGATGTAAAATTTGGGTCTCTTCCAGACACAATTGTCTTAGGTATGCCATGCAAGCATTCTACTTCCCTCATATAAATATCTGCAACATAAGTTTCTTTATGAGTAGTCTTGATAGGAATGAAATGGGCATATTTAGTAAGCTTGTCCACCACCACCATGATTGCATCATGTTGCTTGCTTGTTCTGGGAAATCCTATGATGAAATCCATTGTCACCACTTCCCATTTCCACTCAGTAATGGGTAATGGTTGTAGTAACCCAGCTGGGTGTCTATGCTCAACCTTGACCCTTTGACATTCCAAGCATTTAGCAATAAAATCAACAATCTCCCTCTGCATGCCTGGCTAATAATATTGGCTTTTGACTACTGAGATTGTTTTCTGATATCTTGGGTGTCCTGCATAAGGCACTTTATGCATCTCTTTTAAACTAACACTCCTCAATTCAGAAGAGTTGGATACATAGACTCTGTTTCTGTATAGAAGTATTCCATCAAATCCCAATTCATAATCCTCAACCTTCTGCTGCATTTTACCTTGTTGCAATTTTGTTACCAATTCCATGTACTGCAAATATGCTTTTGTAGCTTCAAAAATTATTTCTTTGAGATCTCTTTGATACATGCTAATGGTTGTAGCATGTAGTGCACACACTCTCCTACTGAGTGTGTCAGCCACTTTGTTCTTCTTTCCTTTGATATGCTTGGTATCAAATTCATACTCACAGAGGAATTCCATCCATCTAATCTGCCTAACATTCAAAGTAGGCTGATCAAACAAATACTTCAGACCATTATGGTATGTCCTCAGCTCAAACCTCTTTCCCATGAGGTAGTGCCTCCACTTCTTCAAAGCATGCACTATGGCTGCCAATTCCAAATCATGAGTGGTATAGAGCCTTTCATTCTCTTTCAACTTCCTTGATTCACAACATACAACAAACCCATTTTGACTGAGGACTCCACCCAGTCCTTGTTTTCATGCATCTATGCATACAATGAAGTATTCATTTGGATATGTGATCTTCAGAATTGGAGCACTGGTTAACAGTTGCTTCAATTTTTGGAAACTCTTTTGACATTCTTTTGTCCATTGAAACTTCTTCCCCTTCCTTTGCAAGAAAGTGATGGGGTGATCTATTCTTGAAAACCCTGCAATGAACCTCCTGTAGTAGCCATTTAGGCCCATGAAGGATTTGACTTCTATCACATTCTTAGGTGTTGTCTACCCTTTAATGGCCTCAGTCATTTTAGGGTCCACTACTATCCCTTCTTCAGATATGATATTCCCCAAATAGTGAATTTTCGTTTGATAAAATGAGCACTTACTCAATTTGGAATACAATTTATGTTCTCTTCACACTTGCAACACCATCCTCAAATGATGTTCATGCTCTTCTTCCGACTTGGAATATACAAGGATGTCATCGAGAAAAACAATGGCAAACTTGTCTAAATATTCCCGGAAAACATCATTCATTAAGCACATGAAAATAACTAGTGCATTTGACAACCCAAATGGCACCACTGTGAACTCATAATGACCATACCTTGTCCTGAAGGTGGTCTTGCTGATATCTTCCACTTTAATCCTTACCTGATGGTATCCTGACCTAAGATATATCTTAGAAAATATATTTTCATCCTTCAATTGATCAAAGAGATCATGAATCCTTGGCAGAGGATACTTGTTCTTTATAGTTACTTTGTTCAACTGTTTGAAGTCGATGCACAATCACAATGCCCCATCTTTCGTTTTCATGAAAAAGACTAGGGCACCCCAAGGTGACACACTTGGGTGTATATACACCTTCTTCAGAATTTCTTCAAGCTTCATTTGCAATTCCTTTAGCTCTGGTGTACTCATTATGTAAGAAGTCTTTGATACAGGAGCTTCTCTAGGCATCAAATTAATAAAGAAATCAATATCTCTCTTTGGAGTTAGTCCTAGTACCTCCTTGAACAAATCTTCAAAATCTTCCAGGACTGCATGATCTTCCAAAACTGGCATCTTATCCTTAGATGCTTCCACCATATGGGCTACATATATTTGACAACCTTTCTTATAGCACTTCTTCAGCTGCATTGTTGACATTTCCTGGACAGCAACATCCCTGGGAATTCCTTGGACTATTTTTGGATTTCCTTCCTCATCGAAGAAAGTGAATTCCTTGTTATGGCAGTCTAATATGGCATGGTGTTGGTCCAACCAATCCATACCAATTAGAAAATCATATGATCCAAAGGACAAGATGTTCAAATCGTCCTTGGTACACATCCCATTCATGCCCACTAGACATGATTTACCAACTCAACAATTGTCCTCTTGGCTCTTGTAGCCATCTGCACCAGCCAAGATTTCCCATGCTTGCTTCTTGGAAAAATAAATCATTCCACTAAATTAGGGTCTATATAGCTATGACTAGCCCCCGAATCAATTAAAATAGTAAAGGCATGGTTGTTGATCATACCTTCAACTTCAATGATGTGTGATTGAAACTCATCTTACCTGTTTTCCAAGGCTGCATAGATCATTTGTACTCTTCTTCCCATGTCCTCTATTGTTTCTTCTTGTTGTACATTCTGGACATCTCTCACCTTGTCACTTTTGTGAGGACAATTTCTATACTTGTGGTCTCCTTTACAACCCCAACATTGAATGGGTGCCTGCCTTGAACTTTTCCCTCCTACCTCAGCAATTCTATGCTCTCTAAAATATGGCTATCCTTGAGGACTATTTCTGAAAAATGGAGGCTTGTTTCCCTTCTGCCTATGTTCCTTCTTGAATTTCTTCTTGTCCTCCCAAGCCTTCTGGAAGCTAGTCTTTCCTTTTTGCTAATCATATAAGCATTTTCCTCTCCTTATAGTTTCTTCCAGAGTCTTTGGGTCATCATATTGAATTTTATCACTTATTAAAGATGGCAGCCCACTCAGGTACCTTTGAATATTCATTATCTCATCCTTGATGAAGGAAACATACTTCACCAGCTCTAAGAATATCCTTTTGTATTCCTCAATATCCATGCTTCCCAATTTAATTCCAAAGAACTCTTTCATCTTTCTGTCATAATACCTCTTGGTCAAGTATTTCTTCTCAAAATGCCTCTTGGAATCCTTCCAAGTCACATTTTTCTCCTTGAGGTGTTGTACTTTCACCATTTGATCCCACCACATGGATGCTTTTCATTTAAGTTGATATATGGAAATTCTTCCTTCCGTGTGGGAAGAATAATTATGCGATTGAAAACACTTTCTCATGCCCATCATCCATGTCTCTACATCTTCATCCTTCTTTTGCTCCCCATCAAACATAGAAGGTTTGATTTTGTTCATTTCCCCTTGTAGCTCATCCTCCCCAGACCTCTTATGCTTCCTAATAGGGGATGGACTTGAGCTATTATGTGCTCTCTTATTGGAATGCCTCGGGGAGTGTTGGTGATATATGCTATCACTTTTTTCTCTTCTGTGACACCCTGATTTTCTTGAGCCACTCTCCTTATCTAATTTATTTTTTATTCTTTCCAGTCTCTGCATCAACTTTATGTTGAATTCTCTATATTTCTCCCTGGATTTCATGAGATTTTTGATATCTTCCTGATGAGTCTAGACATCTTTATGCAACTTTTCAATGATTTTCATCATGTTTCCTTCTTTATCTATGTCTTCTCCATGACCATTGGAGTTAAATCCTTCAAATCCTAAATGGACATTCATTCCTCTAACTTCATTTCCTGAAATTTAAGCACCTTGTGCCTTCCCCATTTCTATGCACTATGGAGAAATTCAGTTCAGTTATGACAATCGTTAACTTTGAAAAATGTGCAGTCAATCGAGTTTTGTCAGACTCCCAGTCTTTAATAATTCTCCATAACAAACCAATCTGATTTAACAAAAACAATATTAGATTCCATTTTTTGCAGGTCTTGGTCAGTCAAGAACCCCTCAGACTTCAATCTCTAACCCCATTTGTGTTCTGCAACAAAATTTCGAGCACTAGCCAATTTTCTTTAGCCCTTGGTTCGCATGTGACCACAACTGTGACCCAGCGCTTATGATTTGGGCTCTTATCCGGAGCTCTGAAATTGTGACCACAACTGTGACCCATTTGTTGAAACTACACTACCCAAAAATATTAATTTATCCTTGCAGAACTTTTTTCTTCTCAGGGTTGATAAACAATCTCTTGGTTTGCAGAATGTCAAGTATTACTTTCAAATGATCTATATGTTCCTCCATAGTCTTACTAAAAACTAGAATATCATCAAAATAKTTTATTATAAATTTCCCAATGTGTGATCTAAATACTTGGTTCATAGTTCACATGAAGGTAGCTGGGGCATTGGATAGACCAAACGACATCACCACCCATTCGAATAAKCCATCTTTTGTTTTGAAATAAACCTTCCACTCGTCTCCTTCCCTAATTTTGATTTGGTTGTATCCACTTCGGAGGTCAATTTTGGAGAAAACTTTGGCACCAAACAAACAATATAGCAAGTCATCCATTCTTGGTAGTGGGTATCGGTAATTCATAGTAATATTGTTAATAGTTCTAGAATCCATGCATAATCTCCATGTCTTCCCTCCCTTCTTGGGAGAAAGTAAGGCAAGGGTAGCACAGGGACTCACGCTTTCTTGAATGAACCCTTTTTCTATCAATTCTGTTATCTGCCTCCTTATCTCCTCATCTTCGAAGGGAGTCATCATGTAATCTTCTTGGTTTGGAATCTTGACACCCGGAAGTAGGTCAATTTGATGTGTAATACCTCTTGTGGGAGGTAGACTCGCTGGTAGACTTGCTGGTGTCAAATCAGGGTATTGCTGAAGTAATTTCTACACTTCTAGGGGGACTATTTGCTGCTACAATGACTTTTGCTCTCGGGGGTATAGTAGATAACAAACACCCCTCCTCAACTCCTTGGAAAACCTCTTCCATCCCATGGTACTCAAGGACAGAGATGTTGATTCAACTAGTCCTTCCTCCTTGAATGGATTCAAGATATGGCGCTTATTCCCATGACGAAACTCATATGTTTTCTCCTTACCATGGTGAATTACATCCCAATCATATTTCCATGGTCTACCTAAGAGTACATGGAATGCATCCATTGGAACCACATCACACCACACTTTGTCTTCATAGGGCCCAACTTTAAAGTCGACTAGACAAGTTTGGTTTACCAACACACTATGATCTTTTTTTAGCCAAGAAATACTATAAGGATGAGGTTTAGGAATGCAGGTAAGTTGTAATTTTTTTACCATTTCTGTACTTACTAGATTTTCAGTGGATCCTCCATCTAGAATTACCTTACAGACCTTGTCCCTGCACTTACACTTGCTACGAAACACGCTTTTCCTCCTCCAATCCGCTTCAGGGGTGACTTTGTTACCAGATATCAAGGTCCTCCTTAACATGATATTTACACCTTTCTCTACCTCAACTTCTTCCGGCAAGAGTTATGCTCCCTCTTCTTCTTGAGTCATTATCACCCTTTTTGGGTTTTGTGGGAAATCTTTTTCCTTATGGGGGCCGCTGCATATAAAACACTTCAAGGGCCTCCAACTCCCAGTAAAAGCCCACCCCCTTCCCCTATTACAAGGTGTCTCTCTACCTTGGAAGTTAGGCTTTAGCTCACTACTGGATTCTTCTTCGCTTGTCGGTTTAGAAGAATTTTTTCTACCCTTATTCATATTACTACCCCCTCGCTTGATAGCTGCCTTGTTCCACCCATTCAATTTTTCTTCAGCCTTTAATGCTAACTGATATGCTTTGTCCATAGAGCTCACCTTGATTAGGGATAATTCATCTTGGAGCTGAAACCTAAGAGCATTGACATACCTAGCTACTGCATGTTCATCAACTTCTTGTAAATCAGTTCTAATCTGCAACTTCAAAAATCCTTTCGTAAATGCAGCTATGGATAAGTCCTTTTGTCTTAAATTTTGGTAGTCTCTAAAAATCCTATGTTGATAGTTGGAAGGCAGGAACTTAACTTTCATAAGTTTCAACATATTCGGCCACAACTTGATCTTCTCTTTCCCTTGTCTCTTTCTAAGGTTATGGAGATTCTCCCACCATAGAGAAACATGCGACTTCATTTTGGATGCCACTATTTTAGTCCTTCGTGGATCAGTCTCCTGGATCCCTTCTATATCAAAATACTTCTCCAACTCTTGAATCCAATCCATGAATAATTATAGATTCAATTCACCTTTGAAATCAGGGACCTCAACTTTAGCCTTGGTCCCTTGTTTGTTTATTGCCTCAATAAGCCTCTCCATGGGGTCTACAACTCTGACCTAACCTCATGGAACCTCCAATTCTTCCTCGGATTCTTCATAGGGCAATCTGGATTCGATGGCCTCTAATCTTCAGAGTAGTTCCTCATCAAGGGTTACTCTT
The DNA here is from genome assembly GCA_032191745.1 of Picea mariana. NCBI lineage: Eukaryota > Viridiplantae > Streptophyta > Pinopsida > Pinales > Pinaceae > Picea > Picea mariana. The sequence continues at coordinate 104,418 of JASDQU010100206.1, read as the reverse complement.
CGTATGGAATTTCTCCAGCCTCTCCTTCCCCAGTTCATATGGACAACCCTCTGAGAGGGGGGGGTGAATCAGTTGTCCCTGAGCTTAAACAATTATGCTTCTTTTAAACTCTTTGCTGAAACACTAAATGATGATCACAATAATGCAGGGAAATAAACAATGGCACATTCAACATCAGTCACATATATGAGAAACACAGAGACAGATATTTCCTGAGGAAACCCATACACGGTGAAAACCTCTTTTTCTTTATATGATAAGTAATAGTTACATTCTTTACATTATCATACATATGAGCANAACTCCCTCGTTTCTCTAGCACCAACTAGAAGGAAGCACCAACTCCCTGAGTGTTTCCAGCACCAACTTCCATTCATACAGGCACCAACTTCCATTCATACAGGCACCAACTTGTATAACAGAGAACAAGAGTTCTCCCTTGCACCACCCTGTCACCCTGGTTTCTCTGGCTGCAACTAGATGGAAGCTACAACTCCCTATGTTCAAGCACCCACTTGAACCTCTGAGTACAACAATCCTCAAGAGCACCTCCCAACCACCCTTAAATATAAATCTTTGTTACTACAACTCATTACAGAGAAATAAAGTTATTCAATGGCTTACCAGCCTTGTCGTTGTTCTGTTACACTGCTCTGCCCTGTCTGCATCAGTGTCTTCTATGCCCCCTTGCACTTTCTGTTCTTCTCCATTTTATGCTGTCTACGCCATATCCTTTCAATGCAACATTCCTCTACTGTGCATTTTCTGCTCCTGCGCTCTGCCTCCTTGCCCACCCCTGAATTCTCCTCCACAGCGACAACAACAACTCCAACAGCAACGGCAATAACAACCCCATCTCTTCTCTGTACCATGTAATTATAGATTCTATGCACCTTGTGCATGCAATGTGTGCAATACCTCTGCATACTCACACCGCTCCGATATCCTCCACCTCTCGAGTGCTCTGCCCGATCATCATGGTAACTCTTCAGCTTCTCTGGCTGTTTTCCCATGCGTTCAACATCACTGGGTGTTATGTTGAGGTTCCTCAGCCTCTCTGGCAGTTGAGACTCTTCATCTTCTCTGTGACAGTCGAGCTCACCTTCTCTGTTTCAATTACAGGCCTCCATGCCCATCCAGCTGTCCATCACCTTCAAGAACATCTTCATTCCTCTTGAAGATTCCCAGCGGCTCTTCACCTTCTCTGTCAATCATCCCCTGTGTCTTCAAGTCCTCTCGCTGGACCCATCAATGGTTTTTGGCAGTTATACTATGTTGTGCTACAACATCCCTCTGATCTCCTTCAGTTTCATCTGCACCGTTGGATTAGCTTTGAAGAATATTGTCGTGATTTATGCATTTCGCACTTTCGCAATTCAAAGATTCTCCGATGAGGCATCTTGACTCTTCATGTCGTGAGTTCCGAAACTCTGAAACAAAGCTTTTCTATGCTAGCTCCTTCCTCCACGTGACCATAGGCGGTGACCACTGTCTGTGCTAAAAGGCGCTGTGAACTCATGAACTTCATTGACCCTGATCGACGGTCCACGATCTTGATGAATCAACGGTCCAGATATTTTTGAGATCTTGCGTCTTGTTGTTCCTTAGATGGAGGCTCTCGTCACTCCAAGTCGCGATAGGCGAAGCTCTGAGATGGGGCTCAGATCAACGATCCACATTATTGGTGATCCGACAGTCCTGATCTTTTCGCGATCTCACATCTCGCTGTTCCTTAGGTGGAGGTTCTCGTCACTCCAAGTTGCGATAGGAGAAACTCCGAGATGGAGCTGGATCAACGGTCCAGAATCTTGGTGTATTGACGGTCCAGATCTCTTCATGAATTCACATCTCACAGTTCCTGTGATGAAGGGTCTCATCACTCCAAGTCACGATAGCCGAGACTCTAAGATGGAGTTACAACAACGACCCAGATCCAAGCTTGATTTAACGGCTGTGATTGAATCGCCATATCGCATATCGTGATTTCAACATTCTTGTTGCCTTGTTTTCTATTCCTCTTGATGTCGTGATCTGTGAAACTCTGATATGGTGTCCATATGCTGATGTCACACATGGATTGACACGTGTTGAATATTGCCACGTGTCACTCTGATTCATGACTTACATGTACCTGAAATGTTTAATCAGTCTGACACTTGTCATTACTTGATTGTGCCACGTGTCCCTAGCTGACGTGGTCTGCTGTCGTGAGTTGGGTCGACGGTCTAGATCACATCTTGATCTGACGATTCAGGTTCAGTTGGGATTTCACACATCATGATTTTGGGGTTCCTGATGTCAATAAACTTGAACATGTCCAACTCTCAATCCCTGAAACTCCGACACGGACTGGAATCAACGGTCCAGATCAAAGTTTGATCTGACAGCTCAGATTACATCGCGATTTCGCATATCGCAATATCGGGATTCCTGTTGCATTGTTTCCTTGACATCTCCAACATGTGATCCTTGAAACTCCGACATGGACAGGGATCAACGGTCTAGATTCAACCTCGATCTGACGGCTCAGATTAAGTCGCAATTTCGCATATCACGATTACGCCCGCTTGTCCTTGTTCTTTAAGGATCGTGCAGCTTCTCCTCGATCCAACGGTGGTCGGGTCCTGCACTTGGATCTAACGTCTGAGATATGTCCTCCTTTTCAATGTGCTCTTCTTGTCTTCATTCAGATCTGACGACCCTCGTTCTTTCAGGAATTTTGAATGGATCCAATGATCAGAAATGCTTCTCAAGCTTTACGGGCCTTCAATCATTCGATCAACCTGAACTTATATTCTTGAATATCACTGCGTTGCTGATCATCACTGTTGTACTCAAGCCATCATCACTGTTGTACTTGCCATCAATGACAAGCATACGCTGCCTGTAAAACATGCCAAGCATCCTCTGCACTATCTCTTCTGATCTTATCGAGGTTGCTTTGTAGCTTCTTCCCAAAATACTTCTGGTGCCTGTCTGTTACATTCTTCCTGTATTCATGCCATCTTCATTGTTGTAATTTCCATCAATGACAAGCATATGCTACCTGTTAAACATTTCCAACAATCTCCCCCTTTGGCTTTGATGGCAACAAAGGCACCTAGATTCTTTTCTCCCCCTTTGACATCAATGTCATAGAGAACATGCTCCCCCTAAGCTGTTGTAGTATTTTAGAAGGTATCAGATATTAAATCAATGCAAACTCCCCCTGACGGGAAGGACTCTCTTATATGAGGCATGCAGATGTTTATATCTAAACCAGAGTCTTCTTTTTCTGATTCTTGGACCTATTCATCTTCAGCTTCCACTGTGTCTGTTGTAGAATTCTTAAAATTTCTCACCTCTCTTACTTGAACTCCTTTATCAATCTTATCATGTGTGGATGACTCCCCCTGTCACTGTTATCTAGTCTTCTCTACCTCATCTTTTTCCGTTATTCTTCTCTTCTTCTTCTCTTTCTGTTATTCTGCTCTGCTTCTGCTCTTTCTGTCATTCTTCTCTGCTTTTGCTCTTTCTGTCATTCTTCTCTGCTTTTGTTCTGCGTTTCATCTCACTCTTCATATTTTCTAAATCTCATGCTACGCATCCTCTGTTTTTCCATTTGTTCCTAAAGGTTAACTTTCCTTGACAAGGTCTTTCCTCTTGTTGTCTCTACAGGATGTCATGTACATCAGAATGTTGTTGTCCTACTAGAAAACTGTGCAATTGTAACTTGTACCTTTTAAATAGCCCTTGGATCTACCCATTGAATCTCATCGATCTCTATTACTACAATTTTCATTTTTCTTCCATGATGCATTCAATCCAGGGCTTTTATATCCATATTCAATCACAAGAGAAAACTGCTACACCCACTCTCACGCCTGCTTTTCTTTCTCACAAACAAGGGACCTATATCAGGTTTCTTAGGAGCACTGATTTCTACCTTGTTGAGGCTAATACTAGATTTGTCATTTGGTGATCTCTGGCTATCCAAGACCTTGTCAAGAGTCATGGATTTGCTCAAGAACTTGATTTGGGTGCCTGCCTTCTCAACTTTCAAGACTTCTGCTTCCTATTTCTGACATGGTTCTCTCCTACTTCTTTCTTGGGATAAATGTTGATTGAGCATTCTTTTATTGTATCTGAATCTTCTTCTTTACTTGCAGGGGAGGATTTAGCATCAACATTATTGTTTGCTCTTATACTGTTATTCACCATTTGTCCTGAGTTTACATTTACCTTACATTCTTTGGATGTGAGCACATCTTTACTGCCTCTGTCACACTTTTGAATTGAACTGAGCGAATTATGTTTCAGACCATCCACAAGCAGAGCGTACTGTGCATCTCCTTTTTCATTACTCAAACTCATCATCCCTCTATCCTTGATTTTGCCTGGTTCATCATTTTCAAGGATCACATTTCCTGTTTTTCTTTTACTTATGGACAATAGCTTATCCTTGTCTCCAGTCATGTGCTTGGAACATCCACTATCTATTTTTCCAGAGGCCTTCTATTTTTGAGTTGAAAGCGCTTGACCACATTTTTCACTTTCCTCTTCCATGTGCTGGTCTTTCTATCTAAGAACTTTATTCTTGGATCTGCTTTGTAATTCTTGAGATGGCAGTTTGCAGCTTTGTGGCCAAAGTTCTGATAGTTATAGCATTCAATCTCATTGTTCAATAGGTCAAAGTTGTTGTTGCAGGGTTGTCTACTCATTGATTGTTTATTGATCCTTGACCTCCTCAATTACATGTCTCTAGACTTAATTTGGAAATTTGCAATATGTGATGGTTTGTTACTTTGCTATATCGTTCTTTGTTGTGGCAGAGATTTATTCCTTGGAAATCTTAATTGCTCACGTCTAATTCTTAAGGAACAATTTACATCTTTGTGACCAAAATTAGAACAGTAGAAACAACATCCATAGAAAAATTCTTTGTACCTGGAAAATGATTGTCTTCTTCGAGCAAATCGATTTCTTTCATGTTGCTGATGTCTTTGAGTAGGGAGTGCATTATTTCTTTGTTCCACAAATTCAGTCCTGGCACTTTTTCCTTTACTTGTCCTGGGCAGTTGGTTGTCTTCCTTTGTTTTTGCAGGCTTGTTATTGTCATTGGTTGTACTTTTGACAAACTTGATGGGTTCTTCATTTCCTGACTTCCCACAGCTTGATCCCTCTTCATAACCCAAACCAATTTTCAGCTTTGGATTCCTTTGCTGATTTAGAATGGTGGCTAATCCTTCTGAGGCTTTGATACTTGACAGATTTTGATTATACAAGCCTTGAAACTTCTCCATCTCTTTCCTAGTTTTCACTACTTCTTCTTCCAGGGCTTCAGATCTTGCCCTCTTTTCTGATAGCTGATGTTTCAGAATATCCTCGATTTTTCTTGCCTCTTCTAATTCCACCTTCAGCAGGGAAAAGTCTTCATCAGGCTGTTTACTATCTTTCTCAAATTGTATTAGCAATTGTTTTTGCTTTCTGTTCTTAATTCTGAGTCTATCAATCTCTTCTAGTGCACTGATCAGTTCTCCTTCGATATCAACCACAACTTCTTCATCATTCTCATCACTGACCTTGCTTTCATTATCACCATCTTCTTTGGCCATAAGAGAGAATTC
>JASDQU010100206.1:76825-90605 GCA_032191745.1 Picea mariana | reverse complement strand
CTAGAAGTTGATCAAAGGACAAAGTCTTTATATCATTAAGTTCTTCTATAGCTGAGACCTTTGGGTTGAACCTATCTGGCAGAGATCTCAAAATTTTCTGAACTAAAGCGGGTTCGTCAATTGTTTCACCAAGTGCCTTCATTACATTTACCATTTATTCTACTCTCAGAAAGTATTTTCCAATAGTTTCATCTTCTTTCATCTGTAGATTTTAAAACTATACTTTGTAGGTTTGAAGCTTGGCATCTTTCACCTTCTCATTACCTTCATAACTGTTAGTGAGTTTGTCCCACATTTCTTTAGCAGTTTGAAGATGCATCACCTTCACAAACTCAGCTTCTGCAAGTCCATTCAAGATAGCATTCATTCCCTTAGCATTAAAGCTAAATTCTAACTTATCATCCTTGGAAGTTAGCACAACAGGCTGTATGTATCCAGTCTCTACTACATCCCATACATCAGCTCCTAAGGTCATTAGGTATGTTCTCATTCTAACCTTCCAGAAGGAAAAATTCGTTCTATCAAATAGAGGAGGCCTAGTGACTGAAGTCCCTTCATGGCTTGTCATGTTTAAGCTCTAGGATATAACCTTAGATAAAAGGGGGCCAACTCTGATACCAATTGTTGGACAACTCAGAGGGGGGGGTGAATCAGTTGTCCCTGAGCTCAAACAATTATGCTTCTTTTAAACTCTTTGCTGAAACACTAAATGATGATCACAATAATGCAGGGAAATAAACAATGGTACATTCAACATCAGTCACATATATGAGAAACACAGAGACATATATTTTCTGAGGAAACCCATACACGGTGAAAACCTCTTTTTCTTTATATGATAAGTAATAGTTACATTCTTTACATTATCATACATATGAGCACCAACTCATAATGAGGCTACAACCTCTATTTTGCAAGCCGCAACTTGCTGAGAGCACCAACTCTCTGTTTTCTCTAGCACCCACTAGAAGGAAGCACCAACTCCCTGGTTTCTCTAGCACCAACTAGTAGGAAGCACCAACTCCTTGGTTTCTCTAGCACCAACTAGAAGGAAGCACCAACTCCCTGGTTTCTCTAGAACCAACTAGAAGGAAGCACCAACTCCATGAGTGTTTCCAGCACCAACTAGATGGAAGCACCAACTTCCAATCGTACAGGCACCAACTTGTATAATAGAGAACAAGAGTTCTCCCTTGCACCACCCTGCCACCCTGGTTTCTCTGGCTGCAACTAGATGGAAGCTACAACTCCCTGTGTTCAAGCACCCACTTGAACCTCTGAGGTAAACAGTCCTCCAAAGCACCTCCCAACCTCCCTAAAATATAAATCTTTGTTACTACAACTCATTACAACGACATAAAGTTATTCAATGGCTTACCATCCTTGTCGTTGTTCTGTTACACTTCTCTGCCCTGTCTGCATCAGTGTCTTCTGCACCCCCTTGCACTTTCTGTTCTTCTCCATTTTATGCTCTCGGCGCCATATCCTTTCAATGCAACATTCCTCTACTATGCATTTTCTGCTCCTACGCTTTGCCTCCTTGCACACCCCTGAATTCTCCTCCACAGCGACAACAACAACTCCAACGGCAACAACAACAACAACCCCATCTCTTCTCTGTACCATGTACTTATAGCTTCTGTGCACCTTGTGCATGCAATGTGTGCAATACCTCTGCATACTCACACCATGCCAATATCCTCCACCTCTTGAGTGCTCTGCCCGATCATCATGGTAACTCTTCAGCTTCTCTGGCGGTTTTCCCATGCGTTCAACATCACTGGGTGTTATGCTGAGATTCCTCAGCCTCTCTAGTAGTTGAGACTCTTCATCTTCTCTGTGATAGTCGATCTCACCTTCTATGTTTCAGTTACAGGCCTCAATGCCCATCCAGCGATCCATCACCTTCACGAACATCTTCATTCCTCTTGAAGAGTCCCAACGACTCTTCACCTTCTCTATCAATCATCCCCTATGTCTTCAAGTCCTCTCTCTGGAACCATCAGTGGTTTCTGGCAGTTATAATATGTCGTGCTACAGTAGCCCTCCAATCTCCTTCAGTTTCATCTGCACCATTGGATTAGCTTTGAAGAATATTGTCGTGATTTATGCGTTTTTCACTTTTGCAATTCAGAGATTCTGCGATGAGGCATCTTGACTCTTCATGTCACGAGTTCCGAAACTCTGAAACGGAGATTTTCTACGCTAGCTCCTTCCTCCACGTGACCATAGGCGGTGACCACTGTCTGCGCTAAAAGGCGCTGCGAACTCATGATCTTAATTGACCTTGATCGATGGTCTATGATCTCGATGAATCAATGGTCCAGATATTTTCGCGATCTTGCGTCTCGCTGTTCCTTAGATGGACGCTCTTGTCACTCCAAGTCGTGATAGGCAAAGCTCCGAGATGGAGCTCAGATCAACGATTCATGTTCTTGGTGATCCGACTGTCCTAATCTTTTCACGATCTCGCATCTTGTTGTTCCTTAGGTGGAGGTTCTCGTCACTCCAAGTTGCGATAGGTGAAACTCCGAGATGGAGCTGGATCAATGGTCCAGAATCTTGGTGTATTGACAATCCAGATCTCTTCGTGAATTCGCATCTCACAGTTCCTGTGATGAAGGGTCTCATCACTCCAAGTCACAATAGCTGAGACTCCGAGATGGAGTTACATCAACGACCCAGATCCAAGCTTGATTTAACGGCTGTGATTGAATCGCCATATCGCATATCGCGATTTCAGCATTCTTGTTGCCTTGTTTTCTATCCCTCTTGATGTTGCGATTCGCGAAACTCTGATATGGTGTCCATCTGCTGACATCAAACATGGATTGACACATGTTGAATACTGCCACGTGTCACTCTGATTCATGACTTACATGTGCCTGAAATGTTGAATCAGTCTGACACTTGTCATTACCTGATTGTGCCACGTGTCCCTAGCTGACATGGTCTGCTGTCGTGAGTTGGGTCGACGGTCTAGATCACATCTTGATATGACGGTTTAGGTTTAGTCAGTATTTCACACATCACGATTTTGGGGTTCCTGATGTCAATAAACTTTGACATGTCCAATTCTCGATCCCCGAAACTCTGACACAGACTGGAATCAACGGTCCAGATCAAAGTTTGATTTGACGGCTCAGATTACATCGCGATTTCGCATATCGTGATATCGGGATTCCTGTTGCATTGTTTCTTTGACATCTCCAACATGCGATCCTCGAAACTCCGACATGGACAAGGATCAACGGTCCAGATTCAACCTCGATCTGATCGCTCAGATTAAGTCGCGATTTTGCATATCGCGATTACACCCGCTTCTCCTTATTCTTTAAGGATCATGCAAGTTCTCCTCGATCCAATGGTGGTCGGGTCCTTCACTTGGATCTAACGTCTGATATCTGTCCTCCTTTTGAGTGTTCTCTTCTTGTCTTCATTCAGATATGACGACCCTCATTCTTTCGAGAATTTTTTATGGATCCAACGATCAGAAATGCTTCTCAAGCTTTACGGGCCTTCGATCATTTGATCAACCTGAACTTATCTTCCTGAATATCACTGCGCTGTTGATCATCGCTGATGTACTCAAGCCATCATCATTGTTGTACTTGCCATTAATGACAAGCATACGCTGGCTGTAAAACATGCCAAGCATCCTCTGCACTATCTCTTCTGATCTTATCGAGGTTGCTCTGCAGCTTCTTCCCAAAATACTTCTGGTGCCTGTCTGTTACATTCTTCCTGTATTCATGCCATCTTCATTGCTGTAATTGCCATCAATGACAAGCATATGCTACCTGTTAAACATTTCCAACAGAAGGAAGCCATAGTGTCCATGTGTGGTAAATATTTTGGAGTTGTAGAATGCATGAAGAAGAAATTTTTTAGGCATGTGGAGATAAATTGTGTCAAACAAATTACCCTACCAATAGTGAGCTTGATTTTGTGCATTTTTTCTTTCAGCTAACATGCCTGGAGTCCCAAATAAGAGAGATTCCTAGCCAACTTGTGCTAGATACTTGGAGTGAAGTTCGAATTCTTGAGGGATTGTGTGAGTGAAGGGGGGTCTCATTCCTTTGGATGTGTAGGTTGAGAGGAAGAGATATGGAGGATTGGGATAGGTATAGGAAAAATAGTTGGTTGTGGGAACATTTGGGTTGTGAGTGAAAAATGGATAAACACCCTCTCTTATGGATTCTGAGCCTCAACTCAGGGGTGACTTGCAGTTGAGATTTGGAGCAACAAGTATTTAGTTGGGTGGAATTTTTTTCCTATGTAACTAGTTGCACAATTCTTATTTAAAGATAATTGTTTTACCTTTGTGTATTACTTTCATTTATGTTTTATTTTCATGTGTATTACTATGTCTTTTGAGAGAATTATATGCTAATGTTTATGAGTATAATTAGTTGCATTAATGTTTTTGGAAATGTTGTTAGATGTATTTAGCTTAATGGTATTATAAATTTTAATTTTGTATGATTTTAGTAGTGGGGAACGCTACAAAAATAATAATTCATTTATAGATGTGTACAACGACCCACAAAATTTCAAGTTGTATAAAATCATGGGAAGATAACACTTACATCCTAATATGCTATGATTTCTTAAAATAGGTATGGGATCATTGGCATAGCTTAAGTGAAGTAATGACCTCAATTGATCGATATATACAAAGTCTATTTTTATTCCAGAGAAAGGGCCCTTGGAAGTTCATCACTACAAACATTTTTGGATATTACCCATGCTTGATTATTTGGCCCTTTTGAAAGGCCATAAATATTTTTTTTTTAAGGATGAAGCACTTAGGCTTGAGTAAGTATGGAAGATTCAAAATATTTTTTTAAAGTAAATCCTAAACTATATCCCCTTTCTTCATATTTACATTGAGGAGAAACATCAAATCATGAAGTATTTCGGTATTCAATCTTTATTTTTCGTAACACAACAAAAAAAACAATGAGATTCACTAGCAACTAAAGTAAGGTTCAAATTCAATTTTGACAAGGCCTTGAGAAGAAATATTGGGTTGGTAACAACATGAGCCATACTTATAAAACATGAGAGATGGATACTTTGAATATGGGGAAGATTCTTAAGATTCCTAAGGATCACTTGAAAAGATAATGTCAAAATATCTACATTACTGAATGCATAGATATAACTAGAATAATGAGATACACTAGCAACTAAAGTAAGGTTCAAATTCAGTTTTGACAAGGCCTTGAGAAGAAATATTGGGTTGGTAGTGAAAAGAGCCATACTTATAAAACATGAGAGATGGATACTTTGAATATGGGGAAGATTCTTAAGATTCAGAGGGATCACTTGAAAGGATAATGTCAAAATATTTTCGTTACTAAATGCATAGATATAACTAGAATAACGAGATTCACTAGCAACTAAAGTAAGGTTCAAATTCAATTTTGACAAGGCCTTGAGAAGAAATATTGGGTTGGTAGCGACATAAGACATACTTATAAAACATGAGAGATGGATAGTTTGAATATGGGGAAGATTCTTAAGATTCGTAGGGATCACTTGAAAAGATAATGTCAAAATATTTCCATTACTGAATGCATAGATATAACTAGAATAATGAGATTCACTAGCAACTGAACTAAGGTTCAAATTCAATTTTGACAAGGCCTTGAGAAGAAATATTGGGTTGGTAGCAACATGAGCCATACTTGTAAAACATGAGAGATGGATACTTTCAATATGGGGAATATTCTTAAGATTCGTAGGGATCACTTGAAAAGATAATGTCAAAATATTTCCATTACTGAATGTATAGATATAACTAGAATAATGATATTCACTAGCAACTAAAGTAAGTTTCAAATTCAATTTTGATAAGGCCTTGAGAAGAAATATTGGGTTGGTAGCGACATGAACCATACTTATAAAACATGAGAGATGGATACATTGAATATGGGGAAGATTCTTAAGATTCATAGGGATCACTTGAAAAGATAATGTCAAAATATTTCCATTACTGAATACATAGGTACAACTAGAGTAATTTCACTGGATAAAAATGGTTATAAATGGATACTTGAAACTCATCATAGAGTCTGTGAATAGGAATGAAAATAATATTTCTTTGGACTTAGTTGTGTGATAATATATTGGGCCTTTACATTTTTTATTAACAAAAAAGTTGATTGGAAAGATAATTATTCATTTGTTCGCTCACCAGTAAACAAAAATGTTGATTGGACAACTAATAAAGTTATGTAAACAAAGAGTTCAATCTCAATAAGAACTTCCATCCTAGACATTGATTTCTGAGGGAGGATGGATGATTGGAAAAACATGTTGTATCATGTCTTATAACACTTTTCAAATTGAGATATAGGTGTTTGCAAGGTAAGCTAGAGATGCCATCGATTCCATTGGGATCTGAAATCCCCACAACTCGTAGCATGTCCTTTTCGTAGATGCATGCAAACAAATAAGGCATTATTATAATGGTTTAATGGATTTGGTGACTCTTTATCTTGTGACCTCCCTTATTAAAGTGTAAAGTAAAAAACCATTCTAGATAGTGACCTCCCTTATTAAAGTGTAAAGTGAAAAACCATTCTATATGGTAAACCTTCTATTATCTATTATCTATTATATATATATATATATATATATATATATATATATATATATATATATATATATATATATATATAAACTTTATAGGAACAAAAACCTAAGGGATCCTTCCCAAATTTGTGCATTTGTGGATAGAATCTATTGTAAACCTATGGAAATAGATACATACACCTAACTTTAGGGGATTCAATATAGAGAACTAACTAATGGATACAATATTGACACCTAATTGATTGAGATAATACTTAAAATTTTTAAATGATTAGAAACATTAAATTCCAATAGCATGTACTCAGTAAGAATGTTATTTGATTAAGATAATCCCTTGAAATTTTACAAATGATCAAAAACATTAAGTTCCAATCTCATGCACTCAGTGAGAATGTTGATAACATACCATTCTCAATCAACCCACAAAGAAAAATCTTGTCTTCTACCAGTGAAAACCTAAACCTAAAAAAATGTTATAAATACAATTCACAATCCCTTATTATCTTAACCGACGGAAAACTCATTATTTAAAAAAAAAATGATATATTTCATGTTTTTTTTAGGCGGAGTGGGAAAGATACAAATTCAGTTATTGTAGCAGGCTCTTTTCTCTCCCTATCGTGAGGAAAAAAATATTTTTCCACCATCGGTTCGATCAATATTAAATAAATATTAACTCAATGACAGTAATCGGCTCTTTCCTCTCGATATCGTTACAAAAATAATATTTGACGACCTTCGATGATCACAAAATAAGGGTACTAAATATTTATGAATCCATATGAGTTAGGCTAAAATTGTGGGAAGATTGTTCCATTTGGAGTTGGTTGCGTATGAAGATGACAAAAAGATGGATTGCAAAAGAATATATATCCATTTCTATATGTGTGTGTGTATATATATATATATATATATGAAACAGTTATACTATTTTCAACAGTTATATTGCTTCGCCATGGCGAAGTGCCATGTGACATTGTTCTGCTATCCCAATGAAGTTCCAGTTTTGCAAATTTTCCTTCTGCGAAGATCCCATTGGAACCTTCTGTATCTTTTTTATCTTCTATCTCTTCTTACTTAGTTTCCTAGCCTTCTTACCGGTGAGCGTCATCTTGGCATTCCTCTTCCCATTCTGATTCTTATCTCCTCTTGGCACAATAACTTCATGTTGTTGAGATTATTTCCTAGGATTCAAGCACAATACTTCTTCTCTATCTGGGGTAGGTGCTTCAATCTTCTGTGAGTCTTCTTTTGTTCTTTCAACTTCGACATCCAAGTTTCTAGTTCTAAATAGCTTCGATATGTTCTCCTGTTATTCAATCAAGTGTGTGATCCTCCTAGTCATGAAATCTTTCAACTCTTTCTTGTTCTTCTCTAAGACTTCTTCTTCTTTCCTTCTGGCCTGATCCCTTTCAATCCAAGGTTTTCCTAGTAATATAGAAAATGGGGCGTTGTTCTCAATAAATTTAACAACCTCAATCTCTTCCTCTGTCGATGTTCTATGAGCATCTATAGATATTTGGGGGAGGTATCCATGTAGGTTTATCATATTTCCTCTAAATAATCCTATTTCTCACAATGAATTAATCATAGCAGGATTTCCTAAAGTTTCCCAAGTTATTTCTGTCATAATACTCACCTATGTTTCTTCATCCAGAACACAGTCAATGCTGAAGTCTCCTATTCTTTTTTCTATGCATTCTTTTTATTCAAATATCTCTAATAAGTTGATATCTCTATGATAATTCATGGTTTCTTTCATTTGCAATAGTACAGTCTCTTATTCTTTCTAGGGTTCTACCATGGTCTCAGTTTCTTCAACTTCCTCAGGGTTTTCTTGTCTCATATTCATTCTTTCAACCTTAGAAATCATTCTAGGTGAATCCAAAACTTCATGATCCATAGCTTTACAACAAACACAACTAGGTCTTATACCAGGGAATTCCTTAGCAAGATGTCCTGGTCTTCTACAACTGTAACAAAGAGTCAATCCTCTCTTTCTCTTAAATGATCCCCAACCTTTCCTGTAGCTAACCTGCAAAAAATTCTTTCTAGGGTCATGCATCCATTTGTTAGTACAAACATTTTCTCTATGCATAGGAATAACATATCTTTCACTATTCTTATCATATTTAGTCATATCAAATTGTATTTCTTCTAGCCGTGCCTTGGTTTTCAGGCTAGGGAAATTTTTTTCAAACATAACTAGATCCATATTCTTGAAACAAAAATTTCCACTTATCTTACTTTCAGCAAAGCACAAAGCTTCCAGATATAAAACCTTTTACTATTCTTACCTCTTTCAGAGAAAAAGGCTCCAAGATATTACCTATTTTATTCAAATCAAACTTCTCTTCTTAGTGTAGAGTTTCACAATCCAAGTAGAGTACTGCGCACCAGAGCAACAGATCTATGCACAGAGCTTTTGTAGTTTTGGGTCAGATCTTCGCACATAGCTTCTTCTTCCTTGGTTCCCAATAATCATAGTTTCAAGTCCCGACAACATAACAATTTGTTGGCATTGGGGAAGTCCCAGGTGTTATCACTGAAATTTCGTCCGCAAACGGTTACAGGAATTCAGTATCTTCAAATAGCTATGAGTCCACCCATGGACCAAAATTACCAAAAAACATTTCCAAAAGGTCCAAAACTATACAACCAGTTATAGAATCAATATACGCTATGACTACATAGGGCGCGTGCGCACATGCGCCATCCAGAAATGCAGAAAAAGTGCACATGCACACGATGCATGAATGTGGTCACTAAAAGCCACGCACACCTGAGAACGGCCCATTTATGAGATTGTTCGGCCTCCCACCCACTTCTGGTTCAATTTCCAAGTTGATTTGACATCCAAATCTCGGCTGGATCTGAATGGGTGGCTGGTCAAAGACCTAAAGGTGCCCTAAACAACCCCTTTTCACATTAAAAGCTCATTGCACAATGCCTCAAAGTGGTGCTATAAAACAAGGCCATGGGTGCACTACATTTTCAAGGAATTCATTTGTAAGGTTATGTTGCTGCTATTTTATTGGGGAATCCTATTTTCTCATCAAGAGAATACTAGCACCATTCCATTTGGGCAATCCACATCACCTTTTGAGTGGGTTAGCTTGGGATTATTTCACCATTTCTTTCAAGTTTCAAAGTTGTAAGAAGAGCTCAATTGTGGGGGTCCAAGAGCCCTCCCTTGGAGGAAGAAGGGACTCAAAGTCCTCTTTCTTCTCGATGTTTTCTTTTCACTAATACAATCATTTCCATTGGTGACATGAGTCTTGTTTGTTTCTTGTTCTTATGTCCTTATGCTCAATAGTTTAGTTGGTCTTTCCTTTCTTAGTTTAATTCTTGGCTTAGTCTTTTATGTTTATTCTTCTAACCCTTTCCCTTACTGTTGTCTTTCTTAGTTCACCAAAATAAGCTTGTAAGAACCTCTATTTTGCTCATTCAAGTGACAAAAGAGGCACAACAGATTGGCGACTCCACTGGGGAGAGGTATCAATTTCCTACCCCAATTGGGTTATTCTAGCTCTTCTTTTGGTTTATTTAGTCTGCAGGTATCATGACCGGCCCAAGCCGACCTACAAAACATCCAATTCAAAGCTAAATTGAGAGAATTCCATCCAGAATTTTCTTCATGGCCATGTGACAAGTGTGCGCGGGTTTATTGGCCCACATTCGTGCATCGTGCGCACATGCGCCAAAAGTACTATGTTATTCAGCGCCCTTTGTGCACCTGCGCCGAGAAGTCTTTTTTGATTTGTGCATTGGCACTCAGTGCGCCTCTGTCTACTTTGAGACCCTCGCATCTGTGTAGAAAAATACACATTGTAATCCTTTTTGTAATTTGTGAAGGCCCCTAGCCTTTTTAAAAATGATTCCATGCATGTTTTAATCTGCACCGCACATAGTTCCCTCTTCATATAAAGGGATTAGTCAAAACACATAGGAACTTAGTGTTACACATTATTTTCACCATCCCTATGGCCGTTAATGATGTAAACCTATATGTTGCCTTCATAGGGGTCAGTGGCCTGAATTCCTGAAGAAAGAAGAGAGAAGAACTATTCCTGAGAAAAGAGGTTGCATTTTCCCTTCTAAAAACCCTCTAAAAAAGGAAGTTTGCAGGCTACCTATGTATTAGGGTGCGAGAATGCCTGATTCTCATAGGCTGCATCATAGCTAGGGTGTGAATAGTTTGTAGGTGGCACTATAAGTAGGGTGCGAGAATGCTTACACGTGGGAAAAACAAGCGTTTTCTCGAATCTTCTAGAAGGAGAAACTTCCATGGTGAGGTGGCATCTAAATGGTTTAGATCTTACTCGCTTTCATGATTTAGTGGGATCATCCTAGCCTCCTCACCTTATTCTCTTCAACTTATAAAAGGAGAGGAGCTCTCATGGAGAAGGGGTACTTGAGCTTGTTAGCTTTGGTTGGCTTGGAATTATTAGCTTGGTTGGAGTGGCTTTGAGATTTGTTTTGTCAAGATAGATTGTGAATATCATCATATCTATGCTCTTAGAATTCTTGGAGTGAAAGTGCGTGGGGAACGAAGGACAGTTGGAAGGGACCTTATGACATCAAGGCCATGGTTATAATCTCTCTTTCACATTTAATATGATACAGTAATATGATTCTTTCCTATAAAGCTTGTTGTGTTTTATTGTATGATTCCTTGATCACATACATAGGTTTATATTGAGTTTATGCTATTCCTATCACTTTGGTTGGTTGCATTCTTTTGCAGGATCATCATTGTATGAGCATTAGAACGGAGCTAGGATGGTGATGGCGAGAGAAAGCGACATTTAAATGGTATGTCACCCATCCCTCTTTGGTTAGTAAATTCAATATCTAAAACTTAAGGAAAGTGTCATGTTCTGGTGTGTTTTGTTCTAGATCCAGGTGGATCTAGAGAGATCAGTTAGTGTTCGCACCTACCAATTAGTCTGATAACACTTAGGGGGTTTAAAATCATTATTTCCTCTTTTTTTTTCATTTTTCCACATGGATGGCTTTCTTTGACTAAGAGTATAAGTTGGAATCATTTGTAATCACATAAAACTTGCATTGGGAACAAAAATTGGATATCAATCGTTGAGTATTCCCTTCTCTCACAATTCAAAGCAATCTTGAGAATCATAAAAAGGTTGTAGGACAATTTCATCTCCATTAAAAAAAGACTAAAACCTTTAGGAGAGGACAAAAACCCCCTCAAGACTCCTCTTAGTGTATCTTTCAAACACATCTCAATATTGTAACGGGCCCATACATGCCCACATGCTACAAAGATAGGATAGTGTTGAAATTTACTTTCTTAGATTAAATCACTAGGGAAGTTTAAAGGTTTTGTAATGGGCCCATAAATGCCCACATGATCACAATCTAGGATAGTGTTGAAATTTACTTTCTTAGATTAAATCCCTAGGGAAGTTTAAACGAATAGTAACGGACCCACATGTCCACATGCTAGCTTCCTAGGGACTTTTGAATTCTGCAAGGTTGTACCAAAGACATTTAGTTAATTAGGTGATCAAAGACTTGTAAGGACCAAGCGAAGTCCACATGTAGCAAGGCGACACCTAATTTATTAAAAATTGGCACACTTTCACTCATTCACACACAAAAGTCATTCCTCACTCACATATTTCTCATCTCAAAACGTGCAGGTTGAAGTAAGTTTCCTCCAAAGGGATTCCGAAACACCCCACCCTTTTCTCGATGAAACTATCCACTCCCACTTTATTTCAACGAGATTGGCACACACCCCCAATATCTCAAACAACCACATCTAAATTTTTTCTAAAAAATCATTAAGTTTTCCTCCACAGGAAGTGCCCAAAGAAATGTTTTAGTCTAGGTAGGATTTCGGGGATAGGCATCTAAATAACTCCCTGTTATCTGGTTCTTACATTTTCAAAACAATAGAAGTTGTCAAATAGGGAACTTTAAATCCTCCAAGTCAAGTGTTCCTAACACCATAAGACAGAGAGATACCCGTGAAGGGTTGAAGGCTGAGGTTCGGTTGTTCTATGCATCCCCCCTTGAGGCACCCACCTCCTGGATGGGATCTATCCCGTGACCCATTTCTTAGGTTGAAAATCTAAATGTCGCACTTTGACCGAGGTATCTAGTGACCAAATTTTAGGACATCTACCCAGGTGGCAATTGTGGGCTGCAATTGCACCTTGATCGGATTTTGTGTGGCTATTGGGAAATATAGCCAGTTCTTTCGGGATATGCCCCCTCTACCCCTCATTATAACTGATTACTTCATCCTTCACTAGTTCCTCTTTTGGTGGCTTCACACCCCACTGTCGAGTGCTATTGGAAGGTCCAGTGCTATTTTGAGAGGAAGGACATTACGTCTTTTAGGAGAGGAGCATTTTTTTTCTTTGTCCCCCCATGCGAAAAAAATCCACTTATCCACGTATATGTTTCTTTATCAAAACATTTTATGTATGATGCACTTCTGATTACATTTGATTTAGATATATATCATGTAAAGTTCAAGAATTGCAACAGAAACTCTTGTTTATTTATTACTCTCACCACTATTCGTACACATCCACTCAGCTAGTTGGACATCATAGGGGACCCACAGAACCCCCGTCATTCCAGCCGCTTGCTAAACCTCCCTCCTATTCTAAGGGGAGTTCCTAGTCTTGCCAACTCATCGACTCCACCTTCTCACACTCCTGTGAGCGCCACTGTCTTAGGATTAGCTTTTCTTGGTTCCACCTTACTTGGGTCCAAATCCAAAGGTCCACCATCGACTCGCTCTCCTTTACACGGAAGCAGAGGGCCTACTTCCTCTAAAGGGGGAAGTACAAATCCACCTAGTCCCCCCCAAGGGTCAGGTTCACAAACCACTCACACCATGGTTTGAATTAATCCTCCACCACCACTCCAAATGCCATACTTGGCCTCTCTCAACATACCAGATCTAAGAAAAATCACAAATGATCCTATATTGCATGACCCCACATGGCCTGCAATGCCTGCCAAACTACCTTCAGATATCCCCAAGTTTGAAGGAAAGGCGGGAGATGACCCTGCCAACCATGTCATGACTTTCTACTTATGGTGCTCTTCCAACAACGTTATGGACGATTCCATCCTACTACGATTATTTCAACGCACACTCAGGGTCCCATCAACCAAATGGTATGTAGAC
>JASDQU010100206.1:34195-57232 GCA_032191745.1 Picea mariana | reverse complement strand
TGCAAGACTCACATAGTATGCACAAGTAAATTACCACTTAGCACTTAGCACACTTGCAACTGACTAGTCACTAATAGTCACTATTCACTACTTCTTACATCACCTAGACTTCTATTTATACGTTACAAAATAGGACTAAGCATGGGTAATCCCATGGGACAACATCCCCCTACCCATTACATAAGCACAAAATCCAAAAATGCCCTAAACAGGGTTCGAGATCCCACGATCTCCGCTTCGTCTTGCGCTCTGCCTTCGACAACCTATCGAAGTCCAAAAAATAGGTCAAACATGACCAAGGATCCTCAAGACTTGGACAAGGGCCAACAATAGGATTGGCTCTATTTGTTGTGTCTAATCAGTCTTGAAAATGACTTCCATATCCGCACAGGTTTCCAGGTTTGCCATTTTATAAAAAAATTCGACATATTCATGTTCATAAGGGCTTTGTTTTCTCTACAGTCTTCTTTCGGATATGACTTGGTGTGGATCATATTTTATACCTTGTAGCTGTGTACATCAAAACTCCTTGAGATTGGCCAAGATGTGAGGCAAACAAGATCTAGTATTTACCACAAAATGTCCTATTATGAAAGGAAACTTTAAGTTAGATGCTTTGTGCATTTTCAGAAAATGCTCTGTTTCTGAGATGATTCTTTACCTGATGAACTCTAGGGAAAATATTTTTGGCATTAGGAAAACAGGTAGAAGGTGAGGTGCCTCTTGATAAACATATACCAAAATCACAGTAGAGTGCATGAAAATCACCCAATCTCCCACTCTATTCTTTGGATTGGGCTACAAATAAATTTTCATTTCTTCTAAAACCCTTGGGAGACTAGTGTCGAAGATCAAACTATAAACTCTAGACATTATCTTATTTATAAAAATGAGCATTGTGATCCTTTTACATTTATTCAACATGAATGCAGCTTCAGGGAACTTCGTCTTATTTGTCTCTAGGAACAACCTTAACAAGTATGTGTAATACCTAAAATTCCTTAGTGACTGGAAATTCGCCAGCCGCTTGTGTACATTATCAACTATGAACACTTCAAAACTTATATAGACTGATGGACTAGACTCTGACTGAAAAAGGTCAACAGAAAACCCAACATGACCTCTACTACAAATTTGTTGTTATCCAAACCTAGGATTTGACTGAGTATGGAACATGCCCACTCTACTTGAATAACCATGACGCTTATAGGTAGAGGCAACAATAGACTTTCAGAATGATGTTTGGGTTTAACAATGGTCTACAAAATAGGGTTTTGACCACAGGGGGACATTCTCTGTAGACTATAATTAGTTTCTCTTCCTTGAGTGGATCAGACATTATGGGGGAAGATTGTAGTGTACCAAGGGCGTGTTGAACAAATGGGATATCTACTCTACATAAGATCTCTGACCCTAACCTATTTAAAATGAGCCTTTCATCATGCGAGTATTGCTTGACACATTGGCTTATGAATTCCGAGAAAGGGAAAGTTACTTCGACGACGTAAGGGACTATGGAGGCTTGGTCCACTTTGAGGAAAGGTATTAGTCTCCCTATATTATCTAACAACTTGGCTCTGGATACAGAAATGAGCGAGACAATTATTTATGTGTTAAATATATCAGAGTCTGTGTCAATTAGGTCTTCTTCTTTTGAGGCAGAATCTTGTTTTTTATGGATAAAATGACATGATTTATGGCCATGATGAAAAATACCCGATAATGAGTGGAGAATGTGTGCATCTGGTTCATTGTTGAACTTCAGCTCGAATGGAGTGTTTGAGTTAATTTTCAAGCATTCAAATGATTTGAAATATCATAAAATAATGACCAAAGGCTCTCCCTTTATATAATCTTTTTGATATCGGGGGTGAGGCAAGGCAATTTTGGATAGACCTCTTTTCGTCCCGATATGCCTCTCGTGGTGCCATGTGGTCGCAAGATGAAATCACTTTATTTCTATCGGCTCTCTATCAAACGATAAAACTTCACGTAAGTTTCCCACCCGATATAGTTTCTAACTGTTTATGTGGGAGATTTGAGATCTATGGCCTGCTCGGCCTCATCAATTTTCACTCCTCCACTATGTTTATCCTTTCTCTGCTAAATGTGACCCTGTCCTCCAAAATTTTTCTTGTCCACACCGATCTGGCTCCTCGCTAAATCCCAAGACTTGGATTCCATCAAAAAATTGTTATGGTGATAACATAGGCTCGAACTGGGGATGTTATCCTCCCTGTGAGGTAGCAAGGAACGGTAGACCAGGTGCCTAACTATTGGGATGTGATTAATTCCTATTGTTTGAATCCACCAACCTTTATTCAAAAACTCAAAACCTACCCAACATAGCTCAGGCCCTTCACCTTGGGCTTCAACCATGCTTCTTTTATTCCAACCTCTTCATGTGGAAAGAAAATAAAAAAATGGTTATGTAAAACGAATGGAAGGGGTGATGTTTAGGAACCTACCATTCACAGGCCCTCCTCCAACGATGTCTCCATTTCTCTCTTGTAGTATGTAGGCATTTCTCCCACAATATGCTACAATCTTGAATGGTCCCAGCCATATATGGTCAAACTTCCTGTGCTTTCTTGTATCTTCATTTCTGGCATCCCATTTTAATAATAAGTCTCCCAGTTTGAAGTATTTCACCTTGGTACATCCGTCGAAAGCCTCTTTGATCTTGTCCTGGAGTAGCTGAGAATTATTGAAAGCTTTTTCTCTGGTCTGCTGGACATTGATTAGTTCATCCTTTCTTCTTTGAGTGGCATCTATTTCTGCATCCTGCTCTTGTAACAACCTCATCATCGGAAATCCCAATGTCGTAGGAAATATTGCCTCTGTACCATACACGATTTGGAAAGCGGATGTGGCTATAGACCTATTTGGGATGATTCTATCAGCCCATAATGCATGGATGAGATTTTTGTGCCAGGCCTTTTTATTTTCTTGCAACAATTTCTTGATGATTCTGACTAAGATTTTATTCGAGGACTCAACCAACCCATTTCCTTGAGGGTAGTACAATGTAGAATGTCCAGAGGTGATATTGTAGTCACTACAAAATTGCTCCATTTTCTTGTACTTGAAAGCTCCTATATTTTATATTATGATCTTGATTGGGCATCCAAACCTGGAAAAAATATTGTCTTCTAAAAACTAGGTGATGACATCATCTGTCGCATGCCTGGTGGGAATTGCCTCAATCCACTTAGTGAAATAGTCTGTTGCTGTCAAAATCCACTTGTGTTGAGCTAAGGACTATGGATGTATTTCCCTTATAAAATCAAGCCTCCACTATCTAAAAGGGGCTTCCACAGAGATGGGTTTCAAAGGAAGAGGCTACAATTTTCCCTTCCCATAAAAAATTTGACATTCATGGCATTTTGAAACTTCTTTATAAACATCTGAAGAAATGCTAGGCCAATAAAACCCAGCCCTCAAAATCTTATGCACAATTGTTTTCCAATAATGGTGACCTCCACATTCACCCTTATGGAACTCTCTGATGGCCTTTTCTACTTCTTCTTCTAGAAAACAACTCAATAAAATTCCCCCTAGATCTTTCCAATATAGAGATTGATTTACTATACAAAACTTTGGTGCTTTCAGTTTCAAAAATTTGGCCTTTGTTTTACTAAATTCAGGAGGAGCCTGTAATTTTTTCAACACAAAAATGATATCTGCAGACCAGGTGGAGTCAAGGAATTTCTGGGATATTTTAGGAGGTTTCTCTTCTGCACCTTCTAACAGGTTTGCAATGAAATTTATTCCTAGGAGTTCACAGTTGGTTTGTGCCATCAATTTTGCAAGCCCCTGTCCCTTGATCAATTTGGTGGGTTTGATATCAAGGTCATATTCTAACAACACTGCTATCCATTTACCCTTCTTTCCTTCAATATCAAGTTGGGTCAATATGTCTTTCACAGAGCTACTGAGCACATAAGCAGTAACATGGGAATGCAATATGTACACTCTGAATTCTTTCAAGCCCTTGACTAATGCGTATGATTTCTTCTCCATGATATCATATTTCAATGGGGCATCCCTAAATGTCTTGTTGTAATATGCTATAGGCTTCTCAAATTATTGCTCATCTTTCCATAGTAAAACACCAACAATTGTGTGCTCTGAGGCAAAAGAGAACAATATGAAGTCCTTTTCAAAGTTTGGGCTAGCTAGAACTGGAGCCTTAGTTAATGCAACTTTAATGTCTTCAAAATATTTTCTTGCATCAGGGGTCCATTTTATTTCATTCCCTTTATTGAGCATGTTGGTAATATACTTTATGATTTCAACCAAATTAGGGATAAACCTTCTCAGAAAGTTCACTTTTCCCAGGAAATATTGTACCTCCTTTTTACTTCTGGGTACGCCAAATTTTAAGATCCCCTCAACTTTGCTGGGATCTAACCTTATCCCTTCTTTCGAAATAATGTGACCCAATAGCTTTCCTTCTTCCATGGAAAAATTTGACTTCTTAGGATTCAATGAGATTCTGAATTTCCTACACTTCTAAAACACCCTTCTAATATGATTAAGGTGTTCTTCATCTGAGGCGGAATACATAGTGATATCATTAAGGTAGATAACAATAAATTTGTCTTTTTTATCAACAAAAGCTATGTCCATATCTCTTTGAAATGTTTCCCCTTGCATTCATAATCCCAAAATGCATCTTTGCATACATGAATGTTCCCCATGGTGTGGTTAATGTTGTCTTTTCTTGATCATCAGGGTGTACCATAATATGCTTATATCCAGAGAAGCCATCTAACATTGACATCTTCTGAGAACCCACCACTTTTTGTAAAATGTGATCCATCTTTGGAAGTGGATAGTTTTCCTTCATAGATACTTCGTTCATATTTATGAAATCCACACATAATCTGATTTCTCCACTCTTTTTTATGACTGGCACCAAATTTTCCACCCATTTAGAAAATCTTAGGGAAACTATTATTTTGGCTTCAAATAGCTTCCTTACGTCTTTCTCAATCAAAGGCAGTAGTAAAGGATTTATCCATCTTAATTTATGTTTGAAAGGTTAATGATATTCTTTGATTGGAGTAACATGCTGAATTATATTGGTGTCATAAACTTTCAAATCATCATAGCTCCAAGAAAAAACATCAGGGAACTCTTTCATTAATTTGATATATTTATCCTTGACTTTAGGGTTGAGTGTTCTGGACAGTTTAATGATCTTTGGATCCTCCGGACTCCCAATATTACAATATTCCACATCCCCTTCATCTACTTTAATTTTTGGACTTTTGGACACGTCATTATTATGAAAGAGTTTCTCCAATGGTACCAGACCCTTGGGAATGATGCTGCTCTTTAGCTGAACTATATCTTTGCCTGCAATATGATTGTCTAAATATCCATCCTTGGTGAAAGAAACTACATATACCTCTTCATCAAAGTATTCTTCATCAATGTTCAGATTCTCAAATTCATTCTCCATCTTGAGGAAACTTTCTATATTCTTGTTACTTTCAAAACCTTGCCAGTACTTGATATTATCTGGTACTATTGGCCTGTACTTGACCTCAACTTTGTATTTTTTATCAAGGAATATTGGAACTTTTACAACTTCTACTGAAGTGGGCAAGGCGTCAGCAATCTGATTATGTTCTCTTGGAATCGCTGAAAGATTATACTCTGGAAATTTCTCAAGGAGGTCTAGTACTAAGTTCCTATAATCTCTCAGTCTAGGCTGTTTTTCTTGGTATATGCCTTTGATTTGATTGATGATTAGCTCAGAGTCTCCATGTAAAACAATTCTTTTGGCACCCAATTCTTTCAAAAATCTCAACCCCAATATTAATGCTTCATATTAAGCCATGTCATTTGTGCATTCAAGGACAAGTTTATAAGAACACAATTTTGAATCTCCTTTGGGGTGATTGATCCATACACTAGCCCCTTCTCCCTCTCTACAGGTAGATCCATCAAAACTCATCTTCCATATATGATCTTTTGTGTTATCCTAATGCTCTGAACACTCTTGAATTTGCTGATTACGTCTTTTTTTGTCAGCCATATCGATCTCTAGCTTTTTCTCCTCAAAACATAAGTCATTGAAGAAAATGGAAGATCCTAGCTCAGTTTCCACAGAGTATACGGGATGATTACTCAGTTGTGACTTGTTGATGACCATATATTTGAGTAAAACCTCTTTGTACAACCTTGTGTATTGACCAAAGACATGGATAGTGGTGTAATACATGCCCATCTTGAGGGTTCCCTTTAATTTTGCAGCCCAAGACCTTGATAACAACATGTCAAACTTGGGAGGAATATCAACAATCACCACATCCATAATCATGTTCTTTTCTAGGATCTATGCCAAAGATACCACTAGATCTTTGATAAGACCTAGACACTTTACATTCCTTGAATC
Source organism: Picea mariana (assembly GCA_032191745.1). NCBI lineage: Eukaryota > Viridiplantae > Streptophyta > Pinopsida > Pinales > Pinaceae > Picea > Picea mariana. Next base: position 50,823 of record JASDQU010100206.1, on the reverse strand, counting down.
AAAAGAGAAAAACTCTTTGTAAGGCCTTGTGATGTCCAGGCCTAGTTGATCCATGACTACCTTGGGCATTAGGATATGAGATTCTCATGAATCCAACATGACATTGTGCAGGGTCCTATCATGGATTTTCAAACTCGCATAGAAAGGGGAAACTTCTTCATTATCACTAATTTCTTCTACTCTTGGACCAAACAAGATGGTTGGGTGATCATCTTGTATGTTCAGGGTATCAAAAGTTTGTTCCATTTTAAGCATCTTTATGATTTAATTTTCTTCTACTCTTGGACCAAACAAGATGGTTGGGTGATCGTATTGTATGTTCAGAGTATCAAAATTTTGTTCCATTTTAATCATCTTTATGATTTGATTTATATATTCGTTGTTTTTTATCAATTCATTGAATGGTACAAAAAATTTGATCTTGGCCATCTCACTTTCAAAATTAAAAGGGGATGAGGTTTTCTCTACCTCTTTGGTGATCGTTTCTTTCCTTCCCTCTAATATTCTCTTATGGGGCTCTTCTTTGTGCTTTCCTTTGTCTACAATATTCTTTGCAGAAGAATCCCTTCTGGGCTGACTTGAAGAGGGTATTTTATTATGATATTCTTTAGTGGGGTTTCCCTTTGGGGGATTTCCTTTTGGGGGGTTTCCTTTCAGAGGGTTTTCAGGAACTCTCTGATTCCGAAGATTGTATTGTCTCTAGAATTGCATGATGGCATCCTGCAATCCTTCTTGGTAATCTTCCCTTTCTACCGATAACCTTTCCTCCTCATCTTGCATGAACATATCATTTGCATCCATGAATTGGTCATGTTCTTCTTTAGTAATATATACCTCAGTTTCTTTATCATCACAGTAGTTCATGTCATCTTCAAAATATCTACCATAATTCTCATTTACATAATTATTTTGGGAAGGAAGCCTTACCTCCTGATCCCCATGATTCCCTTGATTTGTTTGATTCACTTGATTCATCTGATTTCCCTGATTTCCTTGATTTCTCTCTCTTTGATTTGCCTAATTCCCTTGATTTCTTTGTTGTCTTTGTCTAATTTGTGGGATTGATGGTCTCCTTAGATTTATGGGTGGAATGTCATCATGTTCTCTAGGGTTAGACTTATTATCTAAGGCCATTATTTCCATCATCCTCTCCATGGTTCTCATCATTGTTTCAAACCTTTCTTCTGATGTTTAGGAGGTTGAAGGTTGTGCCTTATCTTGAGCTTTGTTCATGTCCCTGCTAGAGTTAACTTTCATATTTCCTAAAGCCATTATATTCACTTCGACTTCTATGGCATCAATCATCATATCCTCTAATGTGGAGGACCTTCGTTGTCTTAATAACAAAGCAAAAACACTTTCAAAAGAATTGACATATCTGAGTTGAGTAGCCTTAGGGGGGGTTTTACCTCAACATGAATCAAATTATAGACCTTCACGAATCTGGCTGAAAACTCCTGCACTATTTCGTCAGGTGATCTCTTCATGTTGTTATACTGGGTTGAAAACTGAAGGGGATTTTTCTTGTCGCCCCATTTGGAAAGGAAGTTATTTTCAAAGGCTTCAAAATATACGATACTGGCCGTTGGAAGGGATCTAAACCACTTCCTCACTTCTCCTGCAAGACTTTGTGCAAACAGAATCATTTTTACATACTCAAAATCCACTTCTTCTAAATCTGTGAAATCATTAAACCAATCTAGGTGTTTTTGGGTTGATATGCTGCCTTCAACAACATATAGTTTGATCCTTAGGTTATACTCTCGAGCTAAATCATGTAGTTGAGCAGGTAGTATGAAAGGAGCGAATCTAGCTTCCATGGCTTCTATGAGGGGTCAGAGTGGATGTTGGTTCTGAGTGTGGATCACTATAGGCTTCGTAGATGCAGCTAAAATAAAATCTTGGAATCGTTTTTCGTCAAAGATGGCCTTGCTTAAACAAGATTCAGATTTAGTTCTCAACAGAGTTTGTTTGAATTTCAAGTCAAAATCAAGGTCTTCAATGCTTGTTACTCCATCCTTGGGTAAGGATAGACAATGGTTTGGACATGACACTGGGGTTACTGACTTTTCCTTTCTTTTATGTACAAGATTTTGAGGATCAGACACAGGGATTGCAACTTCTGGGTCTAGGTTGCTCCTGGTGTGAATCATCTTGGGAGCCAAGATTTCTAGCTCACAATTCTTGGTGCAACTGGTTTTTTGGTAATGGAGTCGCCAGGGAAAAACAAATCTCAGCCAATAAGGTATTTGATCTACTATCACCCTCAGGGATCAAAATTAGAGCTTCAAGTCGTTTTCCCAGGGAAGATTTCACTTTCGTTCCCCGACAATGGTGCCAAAATGTTAGCACTCTATAAATTTGTTTTGGATGATGAACAAACAACAGAGGTAACTATTTCAACCAACTTTAGATTTGGGCACTAGCCTGCTCAACTTAGAGAGGCATCTCTCGTTGCACTTGATATTTCTTTGGAAATTTGGTGGCTAGATTTGGTTTGTTTTGGGGTTTTTTTATAATATTTCTGATGAGGAAGGGGAGGGTCACTTAGGGCTATGGATTCGAAATTATGAAAGTGAATGAAAACAATGACTGCTCGATATAACTCTCCAGAGGATAAAGGCTAAATGAGGCAATGAATCTGAGTTATAAATGAGTTTAAGCGAGGTGTAGGAAGAGGGAGAAAACAAATAACTGCATAAGAGCATTACTCAGATGACTTCTGAATCAGTTAAGAAGAAACACACACGGTTTAAATTTCTTAAGTCGAGAGCATCATAAGATGAATTATGAGCTTTTAACTATCCAATTTAAACATAAGACTATGCAAATGGAATTAAAGAATCACGGGAAATGCATAGAATGAAAGGAGACAAAACTCATATGACCACCATTAGAATCTTTTCATAGAGACTTCAAAAGCTTCTGCATATGTATTCAATCAGCTCCAAAAAATTACAATTGAGTTCATAAACAACAAACAGTGTCGCTTCACTTCTGCCAACATTAATTCATTCGAAACTTCTAATACTTATACAATTCGATTACAATGGTTAAACTAAAATGTTTCAGCTTCTAAAACAAATAACAATAATTTCAACCGATAGTCTCGGCATGCGAACCAATTTTCAATGATTAACAAAAAAAAGTTTCAAAAACTAACGGTTGATTTCTTCGACTGCTCGCCTTTTGTCTTTTATATTTTTCTTGCTCTGACCTTCTATTTAACTCGCAAATCTGGTGACACCTAGAGGCTATTTGTTGGTTCCTGGAAAACTTTATTTTTTCTTACCTAGCCACATGATCTCTTTCCATTGTAAGTCCGAAGGAATGTCATAATCCATCATCTCTTTAATCAGGATCTCCAAGTCGATGCAAGTAGCATAAATCATAGTTGGCAGCTCGATCTTCATGATTTTAAACTGATTTAAGATCTCAAAGTTCGTGGTCAAATATTCTACCGGACTTGGTCCTTTCAAGTTTTTCTCTAGGCCTTCAAACTTGGAATGATCCATTATTCAATGTGTGATGAGGGAATTGTATTCATATAGGTCGTATAGTTTCCCTTTGCTATGCCAAAAATATGGGAGGCCTTTGATAAAAAAATTCTCAAATAGATCCTTGAACTCTTGTATTCTCTATACCATCTGCGTAGCCTTGGTCTAAGCTAAATTGAGCAAATTGTGCTTAGAAATGATCCTCCTAGCACAAATGATCAGTGTAGTCATGTCCCTGATCCCAATGATTTGAATTTCAGTAGCAACAATGGAATTCAAAACATTTATAGCGTTATGGGCCCACTCTAAGGGAAGTTTTTCCAATGTCTCATTCACAAGGGTACATCTGCTTCGGGTGGTGATAACCATGCTATCTTTGTCATCTATGAATTCAGGTACACCCTGAATTTAGCAACTTCAACAGCAATAGAATCATAGATTACATGTTTAGCTCCCTGCAAAAGTCCTTTACCTTTCAGCCTCATTTTCAACTTTCCCACTCTTTCCTACAATTCTTGATTTTCTTTTTGAAATTGGGCCACCTTCTAATTCTTTATTTTCATCTCTTGCTACAAATTTTCTATATCCCCTTTAAGATTTTTTATTTATCCTACTTTCAAATATACTTGGGACATAGCTTGGAAAATATCCTCAGTGTTTGAATCATCTCCTGCTATACCAGGTACAACTGCATCCCTGTTTGATACTTCTACTTGTCCTTGTGACCAATTCTCCTTTTCCTTTTCCAGCTGCAATACTTTGTCTTTGTAATTTAGTGCTTCCTACTGAAATGTCTTTTTTTCTTGTTCTAGAGCACTCAACTCTACTATTTTTGGATGCTCTATGGAAGACTTCTTCAACCTCTTCTTCATGATCTGAATCATCTTGTCTTTCTCTTCTAAGGAATCCTTTACCCGTTGAGGGCCTTCAGATTCTAATATTTTAGCTTGATTCTGTCAGGCTCTTCTCGACACTTTTTCTTGACTCAATTGTCCCTGCAACTTGAGTGTATGATTTGTCAGTCTTGCAACTCTCAAACTCAGACCAAAATAATATAAATACAACATGTCACTGGTGTTTCTATGAAATATTACCTTGTCTAGGGCACTGATATTTTCATAATGTAGCTTGACTTCAGACACTTTTTCCTCATCTACCATCACTATGTTGAGTGTCTTTCTTTCTAAATCCATGACTGAGAGCAGGGAAGACTTATGCCGAGAAACCTTTTCTACCTAGGGAATCAAATCTCTTATTTCACTCATGGACAAGTTCCCTTTCTCAACATATTGACTTGCTAAATCTTCTTTGGAATGGTATACTTCCCCAGGTGTTTTATCAAAGACATGTTTCTTGCTGCTAAAATCCCTTGAGATGCCTTCACTCTATGACATGATTTCTACACTAGCCTCTTTATTTTTGGTTTTTCTTTCCATCATTTCCATATTCGTTTATTTTTTAGGTTCCTCTTCCTCTAGGATTACCACCTGTGGAGACTGTGTGGTTTTTATTTTATTGAGAACATTTTGTTGACCACTGGTGCCCAGGGCCTCTGAACTGCTTCTTTTGCTATAAACACTCATATTAGGAGCTTTGATAATAAACCTTGGAGAAGTTTTATGTGTCTGGGTCTATTGCAGTATTGACTCTATTTGTTGTTTCTAATCAGTCTGCAAAATGAATTCCATATCCACACAACTTTCTAAGTTCACCATTTTATCAAAATTTTCGACATATTCATGTTCATAAGGGCCTTGTTTGCTCAACATTATTCTTTTAGATATGACCTGGTGTGGATCATATTTTCTCGCTTGTAGCTGTGTAAATCCAAACTCCTTGAGCTTGGCTTGGATCTGAGGCAAACAAGATCTAGTATTTACCAAAATGATCCTATTATGAAAGGAAACTTTAAGTTAGACACTTTTTGCATTTTCAAAAAATGCTTTGTTTGTGAGATGATTCTTTGCCTGATGAACTCTAGGGAAAGATTACGGGCGTTAGGAAAAAAGGTAGAAGGTGAGGTGCCTCTTGATAACCATATACCCAAATCATAGTAGAGTGCATGAACAACACCCAATATCCCACTCAGTTCTTTGGATTGGGCTGCAAATAAATTTTCATTTCTTCTAAAACCCTTGGCAGGCTAGTGTTGCAGATCAAACTATAAACTATGGACATTATCTTATTTATAAAAATGAGCATTGTGATCCTTTTTCATTTAGTCAATATGAATGAAATTTTAGGGAAATCTGTCTTCTTTGTCTTTAGGAACAACCTCAACAGGTGTGTGTAATACCTTAAATGCCTTAGTGATTGGAAATTCACTAGTTACTTGTGTACATTATAAGCTATGAACTCTTCAAAACTAATGTAGACTGATGGACTAGAATCTGACTAAAAAAAGGTCAATTGAAAACCCAACATGACCTCTACAACAAGTTTGTCATTATCCAAACATTGGATTTGACTGAGTATGGAACAGGCCCACTGGACCTCAATAACCATGATGCTTATAGGCAGAGGCAACGATAGACTTTCAGAATGATGTTCGGGTTTAACAATGGTCTCCAAAAATAGGTTTTTGACCTTAGGGGGACATTCTTTGTAAACTGTAATTAGTTTCTCTTCCTAGAATGGTTCAGATGCTATGGGGGAAGATTCTAGTGTACCAAGGGTGTGTCGAACAGACAAGATATCTACTCTACATAGGACCTCTGACCCTAACCTATTTAAAATGACCCTTTCTTCCTGCGAGTATTTCTCGGCACACCATCTTATGAATTTCAGGAAAGGGAAAGAAACTTCGACGGCTTAAGGTACTGTGGAGGCTTGGACCTCTTCAAGGAAAGGTATTTATCTCCCTACATTATCTAACAAATTGGCTCTGGATACGGAAATGGACAAGACAGTTATTTCAGTGTCAAATATATCAGAGTCCCTGTCAATTAGGGCTTCTTCTTTTAAGGCAAAATCTTGTTCTATTGCAGATAAAATGATAGGATTCATGGCCATGATGAAAAATACCTAAGAATGAGTGGAGAATGCATGATTCTAGTTCACTATTAAGCTTCAGTTCGAACGGAGCATTTGCGCCAATTTTCAAACATTCAAATGATTTGAAATATCATAAGATAATGATCGGAGGCTCTCCCTTTATATACTCTCTTCGATATCGGGGGTGAAGAAAGGAAGTTTTGGATAGACCACTTTTAGCCCTGATATGCCTCTGGTGGCGCTACGTGGTCGCAAGATGAAACCACAATATTTCTATTAGCCCACTATCAAACGATTAAACTTCATGTAAGTTCCCTACCCAATATAGTTTCTAACCATTGATCTGGGAGATCTATGGCCCACTGGGCCCCATCAAATTTTTCTCCTCCGCTATATTTATCCTTTCTCTGCTAAATGTGATCCTGTCCTCCAAACTTTTGCCTCTCCACATTGATCTGGCTCCTCGCTAAATCCCAAGACTTGGATTCCATCGAAAAATTGTTATGGTGATAACACACTCAACAATTCAATTCAAAGAGGATTGCTATGATACCAACATGATCTAGGATCTTTTCATTGAGTGACTTATAAAGAATTGCATTAAATGAGCATAAATTAAAGCGCACCATCAAATAAGGAAATCTCAATAATGAAGGGACATAAACATCAAATTTGAACACAAAAACTTGATAATGGAGTTCCTCCCTGGTGGACTACATCTCCAGGTACTTCTCTCAAATGGGTAGGATTTTTCATTAACTCGGTAAAATAATTTTGAAAAATACATAAGGCTGTAGGATAAAGATTCTACGAAATGAATATTTTTTCTCGGGATATTTACTCGAAATCCATAAATAAATTGTTGGATTCATAGATTTAAGTGTTTATTTCTGTAGAATCTGAGTGCCCTGGGATTTTCTCAGCATGTTGAATTTGTTTCTTCATTCAGAAATGAATTATGAACAACAAAAAATAGTGATTCATGTAAATTTATATCGCAGGATTCTGGCAAAAAAATCCATTTCGTAGAACAACTAGCCAACACCATACATAAGAATACCTCATTCTGAAATCAAGATACATGAATAATGCTCAGATCAGAAAATAAACAACACCACTAAATTCGTAGCATCGAATTACCCAAAAATGATTGTCTCCATGCCTTGATCCGACTCTGGCACTCCCAGGCCTACAAAGAAATTTGTCTCGATTTTTGTGCCCCTTTGCAACCTGCAATTAATGGTTGTACTACCTACAAATAAATTGCCACGTTGTACCACACGCATGCCTCCTCCTTTAAGGCTCGACAGACTCAACACTTAAGTGAAATCCACAATGATCATTACAAAGCATGGGTTTTTGGCATGTTGGTTTGGGTTTGAATGTTAAGGCGTAGTTTGGGGAGAAGGTCTCAGGGTCAAACCCGCGGGCCTCCCCCTTTTGGGTTCATAGTTGAAACCATATGTTATATATATAATTTTGTTTCCACAAAATTTGGTGGTGGATCTATCTAAGGTGATAACAGTTTAGGACGTGGTTAGATTTGGCGTGGTCCACCATATTTGGCGGACCCACCAATCCATATAGTTTTTTCAAAAATCAGTTACGGGATGTCATTGTTCTTTTTCTACCTGCCACATGGCAGCCCCTGATTGGGCCATGTGGCATACTCCCATTCATCCATTCCATCCTCTACCATGTTAGCACCATGTCATCATGACACGTCATTGTGCAACTGCATCTGTACGAAATGTACAGACTGCCATGTGGCACAATCCTTTTGGCCCATGGATCGATCCGAAAGTGCCAAAACTCGGTGACACGTGGAAACCTTTGGTGCTTCCTGTCACCATGATGACATCAACATGACACGCTTCACCTTATTCTCCTGCCACATTTGTCGTATGGATGCCAACGTCAACAATACGAATGTTGACTCATCCTCTGTTGACTAGGCTAGGTTGACCAAAATTTGTGTGCGAATATCTTTCAATCCGTAACTTTATTTGATGATTCATTTGCACCGTTAGAAATATTGTGATGCGATCTTCACGAAAATATCCTTTTCACTGAGTTTTGGGAACTTTGAATTTTTTCCCTTTCTGTGTTTGTTGAGGCCATTATGAGCATCCTGTGTTGCCTCTATGAGTTCTGAGTTGTTCTTAGCGTTCTCTGGATCATTTTTGGATCAGTGCAGTACCAAAATTTTTGACTCCAAATAAAATATGAGAATGGTGAATTTTTACTTATTCACGCGCATTAAACAACATTACTATCAAGTATCAGTTTCCAATGCCCAGAATGAATGGACTTATGGATTTCCTGAGTGGTTCAGAATATTTTTCAAAAATTGATTTGAAGAGTGGTTATCACCATATTTGGAACAAAGAATGTGACGAATGGAATATAACATTCAATATTAAAGATGGACTATTTGAATGGTTAGTGATGTCATTCGAGTTAACTAATGCGGCCAACACGTTCATGAGATTGATAAATGAAGTCTTGAAGCCATTTTCTGGTAAGTTTGTGGCTGTATATTTGGATGATATACTGAATTTTAGTAGGAACAAAACATAGCATGTTGAGCATGTGATACCAATGTTATAGTGCTTGAAAGAATAAAAACTATTGATAAACCTGAAGAAGTGTACATTCATGCAGCGAGAATTAGTGTACCCGAGTTTTGTAGTTTCAAAGAAAATACTAAAAATGGATCCTAAGAAAGTGAAGGTTATCCTTGAATGGCCAACACCAAGACACAGATTCAATGTGAGGAGTTTCCATGGATTGGCAGGATTTTACCAGAAATTCATTAGGAACTTTAGCCAAATATGTGCACCTCTTACAGAATGTATGAAGAATGGAGTTTTTCAGTGGACTACAGTAGCAAAGAAGTCATTAGAAGAATTGAAGAAGAGAGTAACAACACAACCAATATTAGCATTACCATATTTTAATAAAGTGTTTCAGGTTGATTGTGATGCTAGTGGAACAAAAATTGGAGCAGTTCTACGTCAGTAAGGCATACCCATTGCATTTTTAGCGAGAATTTGAATGATTCAAAAAATAATCATTTTGTTTATGATCATGAATTTTCTTCTATTGTGCAAGATTTGAAGAAATGGCGACATTATCTATTGTTGAAGGAGATTGTCTTGTTCACAGATCACAAAGCTCTATAATACATTAATAACCAAGGTAATTTGAATCAAAAGCATACTAAATGGGTAGAATTCTTGCAATGTTACTCTTTCTTTTAGAAACAGATGTTTGAGAAGTCCAATAAGGTATTTCATGCATTAAGTTGGAGGATAACATTACTCTATACCATGTCGGTAGAAGTGTTAATCCTGAACTGTCTAAAGAAATTCTATGAATAAGATGGAAATTTGTCAGAAGCATGCAAGGCATGTAAGGCGACCTGGGGTTTAGATAGAACACCATATCTTGACTACCATATCGAGGAGGGGTTTTTGTTTAAAAATCAACAATTGTGTATTCCCAGAAGTTCCATACGACTCAATAGCATTAAAGAGTTACATAGTGGTGGTTTAGGAAGACATTTTGGGATGGATAAAACCACATCCTTGGTAAATGAGATGTACTTATGGCCCAAATTTAATAAGGATGTTCAAAATTTTGTTGAAGGTTGGAGGATCTGCCAACTAGCCAAAGGAAAAAGTCAAAACATGGGACTCTATACTTCATTTCCAATACCCAAAGGACCTTGGGAGGATATGAATATGGATTTTGACATAGGATTTCCTATGACTCAAAGAAAGAATGATTCAACAATGGTAATGGTGGATATATTTTTAAAATGGAATACTTCATAGTGTCTAAGAAGACTAGTGATGTTATTGAAGTAGTTGCATTCTTTTTCAAAGAAGTGGTCAGATTACATGGATTTCCACGGAGTATTACTTTAGATCATGATACCAAATTTCTTGGGAATTTTTGGAGGACACTCTGTAAAAATTTAGGCTCATATTTTTTGTACAGTTCATTGTATCATTCTCAAATGGAAGGTTATATAGAAGTAGTGAACAAGAGTCTAGGAAATTTTTTGAGAAGTTTAAGTGGAGAGAATCCTACTTAATGGGGTTTGACATTGGCCTAAGCTAGATTCAAATATAATGATTCAGTGAATAGATCTATGGGAAAGAGTCCATTTCATATTTTTTATGGAAGATCGCCAAACGGTGTGGTATATTTCGTTGCATTGTTCGATTTGGCAGTAAAGAAGAGTGTTGATGTGAATGATTTTGTGGATAGTATGCATGAATTACAAGAACATACAAAGAAGAAATTACAGACCAACAATAACAATTATAAGCAAAGAACATGTCATCATAGAAGACATAAGGTATTCCAAGAGGGTGATATGGTGATGGCTCACTTGAGGAAAGAGCGATTTCCTAGAGGCACATATAATAAAATCAAGTACAAGAAGATAGATCCATGCCAAATTCTGATAAAGATCTCTAATAATGCTTATCATCTAGAAATTCCAGAGAAATTGGAAATATCTCCTACATTCAATGTTGTTGACCTCTATAAGTTTCATGAAGGGGACAAAAGATAAAATGAAGGTACCCTCAACAAATGGGAACAATGTCTACCAATTAAGTTTGAGGTGAATATTGAAGAAATTATTTCTACCAAAATTGGTAAGAAGACTCGTCGGGAGGAGTACATGGAATATTTGATCAAGTGGAAGAAGTGAGGAGATGAATATGCATTGTGGGTGACTAAATATTAGTTAGCACATGTGAATAACTACTCACTTCGGCAGTGATTTTCACATGAGTTGGAGCTCATGTTTTTCTTACCAGGGGTGTCTGATGTAGGAGCATCCTTGGGCTCAGCCAATCCACATCACCCAAAAATATTTTCATTTTGTAAATAATAAATAATTCCAATAAGGACTATGTTAGTGGTCCATTATATTTAGTCAATTTGTTGTAAATGTGAACTCTTCATTAATCTTTCAACTACTATTTTTATGCTCAAACCCATGCTAAAAATTGTGTTGAAACACATGCTGAAACTTGTGCTGAAAATTGTGCTAAAACACATGTTGAAACTCATGTTGAAACTTGTACTGAAACTACCATGTATAGAGAAATTTTACAAGTTTCATGTTCAAACACGTGTTGAAACTCGTGTTGAAGCATTCACACATAATGAAATTTTACGAGTGTCACGATATTTCTTTATTTGCAACATTGTGGTTGTACGCATTTGATTTTTCCATGCTGGTATGCATTCATGATGAGTTGCAGCTAAAGGAAAAAACATGACTCGAGGAAAAAAGGAATTTGAAGCAATCTGGAAGCCAAAGAGACGGTTTTAGTAACAACTCCTTCTTGGAGGGAAGGAAAATCGTTTCAAAGCTAAGGAGGAGTTTTAAAAAGAAATGGAGTGCAAATTTGAAGGGGATTGGTCGGTGAACCACGAAGTAAGGAAATCGTAGAAGGTAGATTGGATAGAAATATTATGTAATGGGTGAGCACACAGGAAGAAGAAATAGAATCACAACTCATACACATAGACCATTACCCTCTAGACAATTTCGTAGTGGTTTTCAGCTATGCAAGTAGCAATTCATGGCGGTCTTCTTATCTCAAGATCGATGTAATATAGAAATCCAATCACATTGAATTAATAAAAAAATAATATTGAAACTTGTGGGTTTTCAAGTGTTTTAGTTTCCAATGGATTCCTCATTATGGGCAAAAGCATTTGTGTTTTTTTTTTTCGTTGTACATTCTATAGAAGGGTGTATTATGTAATTGTGTGTGTCTTGCAGCCCAATTACCTCTACATTACTACGCTTTGGGAGAAGATGGACTAAACTTTGAAGAGATATAAAACATTACATCCATAGCTAGATGGGAATACAGAAGTAGTCAATAGTACATTGGTACAAATTTCGAGGGGTTACAATAAAAAACATCCAAATACCTAGAATGAAAATATGATATATATTCAACACTTTTATAAAAGATAATTCCATACTTCTATTGGTAAGTCCCCTTTTGAAAACTTCTTTGGATGTTTTATACCTTCACCCTTAGATGTTTTTTATGGAAATTAAGGAGGAGTGAGGGAAGACATCATAGAAAAATCATTGAGAGTAGAGAAAGTTTTTGAAAAGGTTAGACAAACCCATTTGCAATAAAAAGAAACATTGAAGAAGTCACAGGAAAAGAATAAATCTAGACATGATCAACAAAGAACCAAGAAGTCATTAAAAGTGGGAGGCAGAGTTTGGTTACAACTAAATAAGGAAATACTATAGGGTCATGGCAAGAATATTGAAGCTATGTGGTATTGCCCTTTTGAGATATTGGATAAGGTGGGAGATAACACCAAGGTGGGAGATAACGCCTACATACTCAATATACCCCCAAACATGCACATTTACTCCGCAGTGAATGTGGATAATTTGAAACTCTATTATCCTTCCATGTTGGATCAAGAGGATGAGAATTAAGTTCTACCTACCATAGTGTAATTAATGCCATATTCTCAAGCAAAGTTGGTAGAGGACACAGTTTTGCAAAGGAATTCCATAACTACAAGACAAGGGAAACATGACCTTTGGAACATTGGGTTGAAAGGATAAATTCCATGGAAGGAAAAGTAGTATTTCAAAGAGAAGTTAGAGGAAATATTTCTTCACATCATTCAGTAAATATTCAGAGGACCAAAATCCTCCCTAAATGTGGAGGTATGATTCGGATTGGGTGATGATATAATTTGTCATCTATCTTGGAACTTTTTGGGTGGAAAACAAAATGAAGGAATTGGCTTGTGGGGCAATTTTAGTGGTAGGTCGTAGTTTGGAAGATTGGTTCCAGAACCTTCCATAGCCATTTTGAGGCATTAATAGATATTTTTAGGGGTTACAGTGTCTATAACTCGCAACCACACCTACAAAATTGTTATACACACTTATACATTTCCAATGGTGCAAACATGACCTCAATCAAAGCTCAAGTATGCTAGATTTATGCCTCCCACAATTTGATCTTCCTTTTTGATCACCATGGTATGAGTGGATGCCACATCATCCACCATTACTCACACATATGAGGATGGCCACATGTTCACTTTCAACAATATTTTGGAAGTTCTATACCTTATCACTAATTGAGGGTTGAGGAAGTCAAAACCTTAACCCTGGAGGGATATTGGACTATATTTAATACCAAGCCACTGGGATGAGAAGCGATTCCATTATTTAAAATTGTATTTGTTCCATGGTTGAGAAGAGCATCTAGGAGTAGTTTTTTGAGAGAATGAAATATGAGTAAATGATTACGTAGTAGCCGTAAAAGCCACAGTGTTGAAGGAAACTCCACTGTGAGTTTTTCTTTATTTATACTTGCATTCCCATAACTAAAGAAAAGAGAGGACTCACCTTTTAGATAGGTTTTCTCTAATATTGGGTTTCCTAGGATACATTTTTTATTCAATTGTGTGGATGGTGTGTATTTTTACTTAGTCTTTCATTTTCTCATTTCAATTATTTTTATAAATATAAGTAAAGCTAGTAATTAATTAATCTGGGAGATAAGAAAAATTAGTTTTCATAATATAATATTTAATAACATTATAATATATGTTGTGATGAACTGTTCCAGTTAAATATACATGGAAATTTATAGATCAATATGAAACACTTTAAATACTCATAGAAACTCACACATATTGATAGTAGAAAGTTGTTTTAAGAATGGTAGAAATTATCAATTGCATTTAGTGTATATCTCTCAAAGATTTCAAAATAGGTTGGATATGTTCTACAAGTAATTATTAGTCATGTTTTTATTATTATATGTCTTTGTAATTGTATCATCATATAGGTTGCATATCATCATATGTCTTTGGAGTTTCCCACAAGAATTGTGTTTTTACAATTGCAAATACCATCAGATACAATGTTTCAAAAATATTTACCCAAATTATTTGTATTCAACACAAAATTCCATAATCGAATTTCTCATTCTTGTGTTTTTCATAAATCCCAGTGTAATTTTTTCAAAAGGTAATATATTTCACATCCGAAGTCAATTTTTAGTGTTGTTTTCTAAAAACAACCAATTTTTTTGAGATCTTTCCATCCAAACCATCAATTATATATTTTTCTCTATATTCAAATATGTCTTCTCCCAATGATATTTTTCTTACCAATACCAACTCCTTCTCATGGAAATCTCATATGGAATATGTATTAATAAGTAAAGGATTGAATTGGATTACCTTGGGAAAAGAGATAGAACCCATTGGTGATGAAAATAAAGTCAAATGGGCCAAAACGAGTGATGAATCATGTGGACTACTCAAAATGTACATATATCCTTATTTAAGGTTTCACCTTCAAGGAATTGATGCTCTCAGTGCATCTTAGCCTAAGCTTGAATTTGATTTTGGTAAAGAAAATATTATTGGATCCCACTGGATAGAAAATCAGTTAATGACTCTAATCCCTAATCATTTTCTTTCCATTGAATATTATTTATCTAAGTTCAAAATACTTATAATTTTATGCATAGAATTCAAAATAGATATAAAGGAAGATTGTTGCATCAAATTTATTATTTCTAAGAATGGTAGTGCATATTTTGTATTTGTATCTTCTTTTTATGCCACATGATATTGTTTAGATAGTAGGGAGTTCCTATAAAGATCTCAAAATTGAGTCCTTTTGTGATTATTTGATTAGAGAGAAAGAAAAGAATGTGCAACTTGGAGTGGTCAACACTGCAAGTACCCCCAATAAAGCCTTTATGGCCCAACAAAAGGATAAATCCAGGAATCCCAAGAAGCAACATCCTCACCACAACAACAAGAAAAACAAGGGTCCCAAACATTGTAACATTTATGGGAAGGATGCTCATGTGGAGTCTAATGTTTTCAAATGATGGAAGCATTAGAAGCAACAATGAGGAAGCACAATATCATTATTGATTCTTCTTTTTCTTCTTCTCATGGGCATGCACTCTCTGCTTTTGGTTTCTCCTTCAATGCAAATTCTACTTCTTCTTGTTGTGAGCAACTTATTGATTCTTGGAGAATATTATGATATGGATAATGATAAAGCCATATTTTCTCTAAATGAATGTAACACCAAGAAAATATTTTTTGGTGATGATAGATATCTTAATATTGTAGGGTATGGAATAGTTCAATTATATAATAGTCATTTCAATGATGTATTATGTGTTCTAAGTCTTTCCTGGAACCTTCTATAAGTATATCATATCACTCATTCAGGTGAAGGTAAGACCGTAGAGTTTACACCTCACCAAATTATAATTAAGGATTTAAAATATCCTAAGCACGTCCTCATAATTGATATTGCTAATGATATTATTAGGTTTTATAATTTCGAGAACTTTCGGTCATCAAAATTTCCATAAGTTTTTTCTTCTCATAACGATGACTTGAGAAAAACATTGGCCTCGTTTGTTTGGTAATATAAAATATCGCTTATTGCCACAACTGTGCAATAAACACATGTTGATTGGTCATCCTCTTTTTTATTACAGAGATGATGTTTGTACCAGTTGTATTCTTGACAAACATCATCGAGACAATTTTGACAAACATGTCTCTTGGCATGCCTCGACCCCTTTGCATCTTGTTCTCAGTGACTTGTGTGGTCCATTTTATTTTCCTTTGTTTTCTTGGTTCCAATATTTCCTAAATTTCATTGATGAATTCTCCATATGCAGTTGGATTTACTTATTAAAACATAAGAGCGAAGTCTTTGAAAATGTTTTGGCCTACAAATTCCTTGTAGAAAAAAAATATGGACATCAACATCAAAGGTTAAGAACATATAATAGACGTGAATATGTGAACACAAAATTTACAAGTTACTTCACTGCACAAGGCATCCAAATGCAATACAATATTCCATATACACCATATAAAAATGGTGTTGCTAAGAGAAATAATTGAACATTAAAAAGAATGGCTAATTGTATGATCCAATCTAAGGGATAAAGTCTTAATTATTGGGAGGAAGCCGTTAACTGTGCAAATTACATAGTAAATCACACTCCCACAAACGCCCTAAAAGACATAACACTGAAAGAGGCATGGAATAAAATTAAGCCA
>JASDQU010100206.1:0-25484 GCA_032191745.1 Picea mariana | reverse complement strand
CACACACACCTAGGATTTCTTTTTCCTAAGGTTTTTATTTGTTTATTAGTCATAATTAGTCATTATCCAGTCTCCTATATTTTAGGAGAAAATATTCCACCTGGAGAATATTCTCTTTCAGTTGACACTTCAGTTTGACTAGTTGAGTTGAGTTTAGATGTTGCATTGGTATCATCACCATGCAACATTGGGATCATCACCATGATAATTTGAACTTGCCTTGGTATCATCACCAGAGTGGTGCATTAACCTTGATTCCTTGAGTTAAATCCTCTCTACTTTCTGTTCAGTCAGCTAACTGAAGACTAGTTGACTAGTTAACTCAACTAGGTGGCAGTTAACTCCCGTAACTACCTGAGAGACTAGAATAGGTGGAAGTTCACTCCCATAACTACTGGTGTGTGTCCAGATCACTCTAGACCACCACTATGGTGTCTTGGTTCACCTCAAGTTGAACTCATTGATTTATATAGAGTATATCATGTGTAAATTATTCATTATTCACAATGGTTAATGAGAATTCTTTCATTCTTTCTCTCCTTCTTCTTGTTTCTTCTATTGTCTCTACAATTGTGTGTATCATTGTTTAGCTAGAGCTATTATGTGCAGGTTCAAGACATTTACAAAGTTGAGGGAAAAGAGTATAATGAAACATTTTCCCCTAAAGGAAAAATGAATTCCATCCATATTGTTCTAGCCCTTGATGCCTCACATAAATGGGAGGTCCATAAGATGTACATTAAATATGCCTTCTTACATGGGGATTTGCAAGAATAATTCTACATGGAACAACCTCCTGGATATGTCCAGAATGAATCTAGGATTTCCTTGATGGGTCTAAATTTTCTTGATAACAGCAAGGGCTACTCCCCAATATGCAATCCTAACTAGACTATGCACCATTTGGATTAGGAGGACCCCATCCATAATTTTGCTCGATTGCAATTGATACTGTTT
Organism: Picea mariana; assembly: GCA_032191745.1. Lineage (NCBI taxonomy): Eukaryota > Viridiplantae > Streptophyta > Pinopsida > Pinales > Pinaceae > Picea > Picea mariana. The sequence goes on along the minus strand of JASDQU010100206.1, from coordinate 24,527 downwards.
TTGGAGATTTTTATCCAATTACAGTTTATTTTAACAATGAGTGTGGATACTGAGTGAATATTCAATGAAAATATGTAGATGAATACTATGTGTTGAAAAAGAAAAATCTATTGTTATTCTACTCTAATCTATCCTACCTAGGAGCACATGAAATTAACCGACGAGTTGTAAATGAAAGTAGATTATGCACAACTGCCCACATAGATAGATGAATTAGAAGAGAAGAACCAAAAACAAGTGAATGGAAATATGTATAATGAGAACAATCTAAATTATACCAATACATGCATTAACAATTCAATAATCTCAAGACTTCAAGATATTTAAAGAAGCACTTAAAAATTCATAATAACATAGAGTGCATAAGAATTAATCTATAATGAAACAAGAATTCTTACAGTCCATGTGAATACGATTCATCTTTACTCAAAATAATTCACAACACAATTGTATCCAAACACAAGTATCCCTTCTTTAGAAAAATGGCCCTGAGGGATTCTCAATATTAACAGTTCAGCAATAGTACATAAAAACTCTAAGAAAGACTCCAACTTTATTTGACAATGTATCCCCAAAATAGTTCAGAAATAAAAAATATTTACAAACTGAGTCTCTACTCTTTCTTATACAATTCTTAGTAACCGTTAGATGAATCTTTTCCTTATTCTTGAAGAGGCAGTTACAAAAGTGGTTTAGCTTCCTACTTCCTAGTTACAAGTTTACAATAATGACAAAATTGAGATTGGTTGGGAAAGAGACAAAATGAAACATGTGTTGACATCTTCTAGTTGTTAGTTTGTCTTCATTCAAGGATTTTTATCTCGAATGTATGATGTCCATATTTCTAATTCATCGTACATGGATTATATCTTTCTTAATTCATCTATTCCAGAGCTACATTATTTATGTCCATGTTGTCCTCAAGGGTGGTCATGTATTTCACTAGTGTCATCATGAAATCTTGTATCATGGTATGGAGTTTTACTAGTTGTAGTAATTGTCTATCTATAAGGTCTATGGATATGGTAGTGGCTTCTTCAACCACTTATTTCCTTTGATTTGTGTTATCATACACCTTTCCTACTAGCTCTCCTATCATGATATTCTTCCTGAGCTCATCTACCCTTGGTAGTCGGCTCCTCTAGATCAATTCTTTCGCAACTTTGTATATCCTTGAGCATATTTCCATTGATTTGGTAACCTCGTTATCACCTCTCTTCCCCACTTGTTGATAGTGTTCAATCTCAAATAGGTCCATTTTTCTGTGTGATTTTGATGGCAAGTACAATTCTAGAGGTTCATCGAGATTTTCAACGATCCATCTGTCGATGTCATCGATGCCTTCTCAGAAAGTTTTTTATTTTGTCATTTTTGTTTGTATGTGATTATTCTTCTTTATTATTATAGCGGCTTCTTCTTTAAAGAGATATAGGTGAACATACATGTCTATGATGGCTTCTTCTAATTCTCTCCTAACCTTCTCGAAACAAACTCTAAAACATTGAATGCCTTGTTCATCAATAATAACTTGTTGGAGTCTTTCCTCTAATTCTATGAATCTTGACTCTTTCTCCTCGTTATGATGGAATAGTATTTGAATGTTATCCACATTAGAATTCATGAATGCAGAGCTAATCATATCCATTTCTATGGGGTTTTCCCTCACATATCTTGTCAAAGGAACACATGTGACCACTAATATATCCATCCCTTTGGTTGTTGGAACTTTCTTCACTTGCTCCTACATGATCCTACCAGTTTTACTGTCGTAGGTAAAGATTCCTATGTAAAGCACTTAACTCGATTGGAATGGTGTCCAAATTCCCATTCCTAAACCACTAAATGTTATATCAGTGTCCTCACCTATTGACAATGTCTTCAGGATGTTTTTTTCCATTGGATGGGTTTCCCCTCTTTTGTCTTCAACTTCAGATGATTTTTCGGTTGCCTCTTTTGCTTCATTTTCTTCTTCTTCTGCTGCCACTCTTGTTGTTGCTTCCATGATTTATCGCTCCTTTTGTTTGATCTCTCGTTCTACTGTAGATTTTGGCTCTTCCTCGGATTTGGCTTTTCCCCTGTCTACATAGATCTTCAACTTATTGTTTAATGCATCATTCTTCCTTTTTAGGACTTTCTCCTTATCTCTCCTCTTTGTATGGGCTGGTACTTCCTCTACCTCTTATGTTGACCCTAAGTGTATTGAGGTGGATGTGTAGGGTGATTTTTCAACTTCCTCTTCCTCTTCCTCTTCCTTCTTCTTGGCTTCTTATCTATCTTTTTCTTCATCTATGACCCTCCCTCTTGGTTGGCCATTCCTATTGAATATGACTTCCTCATAGGTATGGGCATTCTGGTGCACTTCTTCTTCGTCCAAGATGTTCATGGTATATTCCCATGGTAGACAAATCTTATTGAAGTGGTCTCTCATAGTATTATTGGGGTCATTTATTTTGTACCATTCTTCTCTAAAGAGATAAGATAGAAAAGTATTTAACTCTTCTTGAGATTTCTTGGTGTTCTCGAAGAAGTAATTCCTAACATACAGTGGTAGCGGTGGCCACATTTATTTTTTCATTCAATATAAAATTCCTCCAACCCCATTTGTAGTGCACTTTTTCAGCTACCATGGCTTAATTACTCTTAAAAGAAACTTTAACACCACTTGGTACATAACTCATACAGGTATTATATAATCCACACGCATTTAAACAAATAAACGCATTCTAACCGAGTATTCATATGAGTTACTACCATAATTAACAATCAATAGTGTTTCATACTAATTCATATACACAACGGAAATCATGATAACATAAGTAGTAGAGTCATGCAAAACATGATTAAAACATAATCAGATGCTTATCTTTTAACAGTGATAGAATCCACCAACCAAGTGCAGGCCTTCCATGAACCTCCCAGCCTTAGACCACACTAATCATCAGCTCAACAGTAGGTCATCCCTAAGATGGGACTAAGCTCCACCCCAAGACAAGGAATCCTAGGCTAGGTTGAGGTTACAGGGAAAAAAAACACACAACCACGAGGAAGGGATTCTCTCCCAGTAACCTCCCACGCTCACTGCCCACAGACCCTCATTCCCCACATGCTTGTTCCACCCCAGAAGTATACACCTTCTCTGTCACCTAGACAGTCCTTCGACTGCTAATCTCCCTTGCCTTAGGTTACAAGAACAGGCTAGACCGAAAGTCTTCGGACTCTATGGCAGCTACAAGGTTCCTTCCAGGAGTTCTCTCCTTCCTCTGTGCACTCTCTCACCTGGAGGGAGTCGCTCACAGGTCCAACAACCTGTTCTTCCAACTTCAACCACCTCTCTCACCTAGAGAGAGTGTTGTACAAACTTGACAACAAGCCATACAGGATCAAACACTACATGTCCACCACAATCCATGGGAATCTAGACACGAACACCCCAGGGCAGTTGCAGACAGGTGCAACAGCATAACCAGGCTTGGGAGGGACGAGACACTTCCGTTTTCTCAATTTGGCAACCTGGAATAGACTCACACTCTGGATTCTCAGGGATGTGTGACGAGTCTTCCACGTAGGGGTCGATTCAGACTCCCCAGTTTAGAACAGAGAAGGGGTATACCAACTTCCCAGAACAAACACAGACTCTTTTATGAAATCCACGCAGGCTTCTCGTTCAGGGAATATACACACTGGTTTTCTCAGAGCCAGACACAGACTTTTCGAATCACAGGGATGCATGAAGGTTCTCTACAGGAGTTAGGTTGGTAGTACTATCTAGGGCTCCGTACACAGTTAGACGATCGGGTAGAATGGGGGAGGAACCCTTCTCATGGCTCACCCTGGCCATTTTATTCACATGCATCAGGGATGACACTTGTCACCCATGAAACTGCATGCGTTCCACCAGGACGCATCTCCCTTGTATGTTCTCCCCTTGCCAGAAACTTAGGATAAAACATAAAATGCACATGTCTTTTGGGATAATATTAAAATATTATTCCCAGGCTTAAGCCCCCTAGGCTTAGCCTCCTAGGCTCAACCCTTAGCCCTTTTTCCACCTTCCAGCCCCTAATTCCTTGCCCACTCTATGGATGCTTAGTCCCCCTTCACTCATTCATCGTGGTCGTTCTGCACATGGTGGTGTTTATATTTTATTAATTGTTCTGCGTGATTACATATACAACAGTAGGCTTCTAGCCTTCAATACTCAAGCTCCCTAGCCTAACAAACACATAAGCCTCTAGCTTAAAAAAACTTGGATCACCAGGCTATAAAACATAATTACAATTCATTTCAGAACATGGTTTACAACGAGGCTTGGCCTTGGGGACACTACAATCTCATTCCCCTTATTTTTTCACTGTCCTCAGTGCAACTTTACACAGCATCTGCAAGCTTTTCAAAAATTTTAAAAAAGATGTGAGTAATCTGCCCGCATAACATCTGCATGCTCCCATGTCATGTCCTTAGGACCGTACTAGGTCCACTGGACCTTTACAAGATCTATGACTTGATTCCGGAGCTGTTTGATTTTCCTGTCCAATATGCGTATAGGATGCACTTGCAGGACACCTTCTGGTTCCACCTGAATCACATTCCAATCGATAACATGATTAGCATCAGGTACGTATTTCTTAAGCAGTGAAACATGAAACAAATTATGTACAGTCATAGATGTAGGTAATGCAAGCATGTATGCAACCGGCCCAATCCTTTCCAGGATGTCAAGTGGTCCACAAAATCTTGGTGCCAACTTGGTGCAACTTCCCAGCCTCAGGGAACTTCTGTTAGTTTTCACTTTCAGGAAAACATGGTCACCCACTTTGAACTCTCTATGGGTTCTGTTACTATCCGTGTAACTTTTCTGCCTATCCTGGGTAGCTTTTAGATTATGCTTAATTCTTATCATTTGGTCTTCCATCTCTTTAAGTAGCTCAGGCTCGACTACTACTCTATTAGCTGGATTATCCCAACTCACTGGACTGTTGCACTTTCTTCCATAAAGTGCTTCGAATGGGATCATCTTCAATGATTCATGATACCCATTATTGTAGGCGAATTCTACCAAATGCAGGTAGTCTTCCCACCTTGATGGATTATCCATGACATACATTCTCAACATGTCTTTTATTACTCTATTCACTCTCTCTGTCTGTCCACCAAACTTGGGATGATACGATGTACTAAAGTTCAGATTCGTTCCGAATCCTTTGAACAGTCCCTTCCAGAAATTCGAAGTGAATTTTGGGTCCCTATCAGACACAATTGTCTTAGGAATTCCATGCAAGCGTGCAACTTCTTTTAAAAATATATCAGCAACATCAGCTGCCCTATGGGTGGTTTTCAGTGGAATAAAATGGGCAGCTTTAGTAAGCTTGTCCACCACCACCATGATTGAATCATGCTGCTTGCTGGTTCTAGGTAGTCCGGTGATAAAATCCATTGTTACCACGTCCCATTTCCACTCTAGAATGGGTAAAGGCTGCAAAAACCCTGCTGGGTGCCTTTGCTCAGCCTTAACCTTTTGGCACTCCATACATCTGGCGATGTATTCAACGATTTCTTTCTTCAAACCCGGACAAAAATAATGGCTTTTTACTATTGCCACGGTCTTCTGATATCCAGGATGTCCATCATAAGCCACATTATGCATCTCCTTTAGAATTGCCAGCTTCAATTCTCGGACATTAGGTACATACACTCTGTTTTTATATAGAAGTAAACCATCAGTTCCCAAGGTGTAACTTTCCTTGGTCTGTGGTCTCTCACGCTGCTGTAGCTTTTCTACAAGACTTTTGTACTGCAAGTCAGTACTTGCAGCTTCCAAAATTCTGTCTTTCATCTCAGTCTGGTACATACTAATGGCTGTAGCATGTAATTCATGCACTTTTCTACTGAGTGCATCAACCACCTTATTTTCTTTCCCTTTGATATGCTTGATATCAAAGTCATATTCTCACAGAAACTCCAGCCATCTGATTTGCCTGTCATTTAAGGTCGGTTGATCAAATAAATACTTCAGACCGTTATGGTCTGTTCTCAACTCTAATCTCTTGACCATGAGGTAATGTCTCCATTTCCTCAAGGCGTGGACGATTTCTTCCAGCTCTAAGTCGTGAGTGGAATAATTCTTCTCATGCTCCTTCAACTTTCGGGATTCATAACAGACTACAAATCCCTCTTGGATGAGAACTCCTCCCAGCCCCTCCTTACATGCATATGTGCACACTACGTAATCCTTATCTGGATCTGCAATCTTCAGGATCAGAGCACTAGTTAGCAGTTGCTTCAATTGCTGGAAGCTGCTCTCACATTCTTCATTCCACTGGAACTTCTTCTCCTTCCTTTGCAAGGAATTGATAGAATGAGCTATCTTTGAGAATCCGACTATAAACCTCCTATAGTAGCCTGCCAGACCCATAAAAGATCTAACTTCTACCACATTCCTTGGCGCTGTCCATTCTCGAATGGCCTCTACCTTTTCAGGATCCACAGCGATCCCTTCTTCAGATATAATGTGTCTCAAGTAATGGATCTGCCTTTGGTAAAATGAGCACTTGCTCAATTTTGCGTACAACTGGTGTTCTCTCAACACCTGCAGCACCACTCTCAGGTGTTGTTCATGTTCTTCCTCTATCTTGGAATACACCAATATATCATCCAGGAAGACTATGACAAACTTGACCAAATAATTTCGGAACACTCCATTCATTAAGCACATGAAAACAACAAGCGCGTTGGACAGCCCAAACGGCACCACCGTGAACTCATAATGACCATACCTTGTTCTAAAGGTGGTCTTGCTGATGTCCTCACCCTTTATTCTCACTTGGTGATATCTTGATCGTAGATCTATTTTTGAAAATATTTTCGCATCCTTCAACTGATCAAAAAGATCATCAATCCTTGGCAGAGGATACTTGTTCTTGACAGTGACCTTATTCAACTGTCGAAAATCAATGCACAGCCTCAACGTCCCATCTTTATTCTTCACGAATAGGACCGGGGCTCCCCACGGTGACACACTGGGGCGAATGTAAACTTTCTTTAGTAGCTCTTCAAGCTGCAATTGCAACTCTTTCAGCTCTGGTGTACTCATTCTTTAAGGATCCTTCGAAACTGGAGCTGCTCCATGCATCAAATTTATAGAAAAGTCAATGTCCCTCTTCGGAGGTAGTCTAGGTACCTCCTGAAATATGTCCTTGAATTCTTTGAGTACTTCGTGGTCTTCCAGATTCAAGACTTCATCTCGGGATGGTTCTTCCACCCAAGCTGCAATTAATTGACAGCCTTTCTGGTAACATTTCTTCAGCTGCATGGATGAGATTTCCCTCGCAGCGACGACTCTGGGAATTCCTTGGACTGTTACTAGATTTCTCTCCTCGTTCAGGCATGTAAACCTCTTGTTACGACAATCCAGAAGGGCATGGTGCTGGTCCAACCAGTCCATCCCAATTAAGCAATCGTATGAGACTAAAGGTAGAATATTCAATTCATCCTTTCATGTCCACTGAACAGGACTTAACCAATTCAGTGACCTTCCTCTTGGTCCCTGTGGCCAATTGCACTAACCAAGACTTCTCATGTTTGCTTCTCATTAGATGCAAACTTTCCACCACTCTAGGATATACATAACTATGGATAGCCCCAGAATTAATTAAAATAACAAGTGGTCGATTGTTGATCGTACCTTCCACTTCAATCATGTGCGGTTGAAATTCTGCTTGCTTGTTGTCCAGGGCTGCGTATATCCTTGCCATTCTGCTGCCCATATCCTACACTTTTTTAGCTTGCTGAACAATATGGACAGTTCTTGCTTTGTCTTTTCGGTGGGGGCAGTCTCTGTACCTATGATTCCCTTTACATCCCCAACACTCCATAGGTGGCGGTCTTGGCAGCTGCTCACTCCCTTCAACTTTCCTGGGCTCTCTAAAATATGACTGTCCCCAAGGAATGTTTCTGAAAAAGGGAGGCATGTTTCCCTTCTGCCTCTGTTCTTTCTTAAACCTCTTTTGGTCATCCCAAGCCTTCCGAATGGTAGGATTTTCTCTTTGTTGTTCGTATAGACATTTCACCCTTCTTATGGTTTATTCCATGGTCTTAGGATCGTCATACTGAATCTTGTCACCAATGGAAGTTGGTAGTCCACTCAGATACCTCTGAATTTTGACAGCCTCGTCTTTGATGAACAAAACATACTTTAGTAGTTCCAGAAAACTTCGTTCATACTCATTAATGGTCATGCTGCCCAACTTGAGTTCGAAGAACTCCTTCATCTTTCTATCATAGTATCTTTTAGCCAGGTATTTCTTCTCAAAATACCTCTTAAATTCCTTCCAAGTGACCTCTTTCTCTCTGATGTGCTACACCTAAACTGATCCAACCACATTGATGCTTTTCCTTTCAGCTGATACATTGCAATTCTTCCTTCTGCATGAGCAGAATAATTCTACAGTTGGAAGTATTTCTTCATGCCAAGCAACTAGGTCTCGGCATCTTCCTCCTTCTTATGTTCTCCATCGAATGTTGGGGGCTTAATCTTGTTCATCTCCCCTTTCAATTCCTCCTTTCCAGATTTTCGATGTTTTCTGGTAGGGAACGGGCTTGAACTACTGTGTGTCTCCCTATCAGAATGATTCGGGGAGAGACGGTAATGTCTACTACCACTCCTCGATCTTCTTCTCCTCTCAGGGGTTTTGACACTTCTTGATTTGCTTGTGTCACTTCCTTTTTCCAATTTATTTTCTATTCTTTCTAGGCTCTTCAACATTTTTAAGTTGAATTCACCCTGTCGATCCCTGATTTTCAGGAGTTTTTGGCTATCAGCTAGGTGAGCCTAGGCATCTTTCTACAATCTTTCGATGAGTTGCATCATATGTTCTTCCTTATCCATCTCTTTTCCGTGCCCATTAGAGTTTGTTCCTTCGAATCCCAGGTTGACATCCCTTCCTACCCTTTTGTCCTCTGTTTCGGAGGCAATATGCACCTTTTCCCACTCCATACTCGACATTGGTTAACTGGAATCTTGACTCTCGTTGAACTCTGCACACACACACTGTGCAATTCAATTCAAAGTTTGTTAGGCCATTAAAACCTCACGAACAATCCACAACATTTATAAACCAATACGAACAAGAACAAAAGACGTTTCAACTTCACAAAGTTTTCTGAGCTCTGTATGGCTTTACAATTTCTGGGACTTTGAAACTTCGGAATCTCAGTCCAAGAAGATCCGACAGTTAAATATTTGTTACCCAAGTCACTCTTTTCGCAAATCGCAATCTCGCGATTTTGTGTGTCGAAAACCTTCGAATCATTCCTCTAAACGTCGATACCTGAGATGCGATAAGGGTATGGCTCTCTCCTCACTAGCGTCTGCTACGCATGACTGTAGTGTGGGTCTAAGGCAAAGTGTTAGCACTCTTCACTACTTGCACCTTCGTGAGTTGTGGCATCCAACCCTGGCACCTCCCTTTCACGAAACCCCGAGAAGCGATGTTGACTTTTCTCCTTGCATTCTCGCTACTCTTGACTGCGCGAATTTTAATGTCGAGCTCACGTGCTCTTATCTCACGAGTCCTTGAAATCGTGAATTACTTTATTCTTTGGGCCCACATCACAGTTGTCTCCCTTCACCACCACGTGCCATGGTGGTNGTTGACTTTTCTCCTTGCATTCTCGCTACTCTTGACTGCGCGAATTTTAATGTCGAGCTCACGTGCTCTTATCTCACGAGTCCTTGAAATCGTGAATTAATTTATTCTTTGGGCCCACATCACAGTTGTCTCCCTTCACCACCATGGCACGTGGTACGTTCAGGAGGGTCCATGTCACTTTTAACGACGTCATCGGGTCCCACCACTCTCGCTTGTCTTCTCGACTCACAGGCACGTAGTATGCATTCATGCGCCCACATCCAATCCAAGAATGGAATCCAGCGGTCAGATCCCCTCCTCAGATCAATGGTGTAGATTCTTTCAGTGTTTCGGGGTTTCGAGCATCGAAAGTTCGTGCATCCACACATCTTGAACTTCCATTTGCCGAAATCGTGAAATCACTGTCTACTAACTTACTTGATCCAACGGTCAAGTTCTTCTTCCCACAATCTATGGTGTAGATTGTTTCAGGATTTCAGGTTTTCGAGGGTGTTCACCTCTTCTCACCTCCCATCTCCCAAAATGTCGATTTCTTCCCGTTGACCATTTTCAAGTTACGAGTCAGCGAAAGGCTGATCACTCTCCATGCATTCTTTCTGATGGACGGTTCTAACTAATTCGGGATTTCGCGTATCGCGATTTCCACACTCCTTTGTGATTCAAAAGGGATTTAAACCCTATGCATACTCTCCAGATCCGAAGGTCACGAGGGTTCACCTTCCCTCTGAGAAGATCCTAAGATTCTAACACTATTGGTGTGGAGACCTATTTCCTGTGGCCATAGACCACACCGACTACAGTTTCACACACCACTAAACCTCCTGAGCTTAAGAACTCGTCAAGTAACTTCTTGACACTTCGGCAAACCAAGGTCCGAAATTGGCCTTCCAAACCCAATTTCCTCGCACTCTCGGTCCAAAGACCGCTCCACTGGCCCATCTAGGCTCTATGTCGAAACCATAGCTCTGATACCAAACTGTAGCGCACCTTTTCAGCTAACATGGCTTAATCTCTCTTAAAAGAAACTTTAACACCACTTGGTACATAACTCATACAGGTATTATATAATCCACATGCATTTAAACAAATAAACACATTCTAACCGAGTATTCATATGAGTTACTACCATAATTAACAATCAATAGCGTTTCATACTAATTCATATGCACAGCGGAAATCATGATAACATAAGCAGTAGATTCATGCAAAACATGATTAAAACATAATCAGATACTTATCTTTTAACAGTGATAGAATCCACCAACTAAGTGTAGGCCTTCCACGAACCTCCCAGCCTTAGACCACACTGCTCATCAACTCAGTAGTAGGTAACCCACGAGCTGGGACTAAGCTCCACCCCAAGACAAGGAATCCTAGGCTAGGCTGAGGTTACAGGGGAAAACAACACACAACCACGAGGAAGGGATTCTCTCCCAGGAATCTCCCATGCTCACTACCCACAGACCCTCAATCCCCACATGCCTGTTCCACCCGAGGAGTATACACCTTCTCTTTCACCTGGATAGTCCTTTGGCTGCTAATCTCCTTTGCCTTGGGTTACAGGAACAGGCTGGACCAGAAGTCTCCGGGCTCTATGGAAGCTACAAGGTTCCTTCCAGGAGTTCTCTCCTTCCTCTGCGCACTCTCTCACCTGGAGGGAGTCGCTCACAGGTCCAACAACCTGTTCTTCCAACTTCAACCACCTCTCTCACCTAGAGAGAGTGTTGTACAAACTAGCCAATAAGCCACACAGGATCAAACACTACACATCAACCAAAATCCATGGGAATCCAGACACGAACACCCCAGGGTAGCTGCAGACAGGTGCAACAACATAAACATGCTTGGCAGGGACGGGACACTTCCGTTTTCTCAATTTGGCAACCCGGAATAGACTCACACTCTGGATTCTCAGGGATGTGTGACGAGTCATCCATGTAGGGGTCGATTCAGACTCCCCAGTTTAGAACAGAGAAGGGGTATACCAACTTTCCAGAACAAACACAGACTCTTTTCCAAAATCCACGCAGGCTTCTCGTTTAGGGAATATACACACCAGTTTTCTCAGAGCCAGACACAAACTTTTCAAATCACAGGGATGCATGAAGGTTCTCTATAGGAGTCGGGTTGGTAGTACTATCTAGGGCTCTGTATGCGGTCAGAAGATCGGGTAGAATGGGGGAGGAACCCTTCTCATGGCTCACCCTGGCCATTTTATTTGCATGCGTTAGGGATGACACTTGTCACCCATGAAACTACATGCGTTCCACCAGCACACATCTCCCTTGTATGTTCTCCCCTTGCTAGAAACTTAGGATAAAACATAAAATGCACATGTCTTTTGGGATAATATTAAAATATTATTCCCAAGCTTAAGCCCCCTAGGCTTAGCCTCCTAGGCTCAAACCTTAGCCCCTTTTCCCACCTTCCAGCCCCTAATTCCTTGCCCACTCTATGAATGCTTAGTCCCCCTTCACTCATTCATCGTGGTCGGTCTGCACATGGCGATGTTTATATTTTATTAATTGTTCTGCGTGATTACATATACAACAACAAGCTCCTAGCCTTCATCACTTAGGCTCCTTGGCCTAACAAACAGATATGCCTCCAACTTATAAAAACTTGGCTCACCAGCCTATAAAACATAATTTCAATTCATTTCAGAACATGGTTTACAATGGGGCTTGACCTTGGGGACACTACACCATTTATGGTGGTTTAGTATGTGACCTTCTAAAGTACATGCTTGTCATGAATAAATCGAGAGAGAAAATGAAGTGGTTTCATTGTGCCATTCACTCTTATATAAGTTTCATTCTCCATGAGATAAAAATTTCCAATTTTCTTTATGACTGGAATAGCTTTATAGATCATGCAAGGAGGAGTGGTACATAATATGAATTCGTACAAAGAGGTCAGTAAATGATCGCATATATTTTGGTAGTCTATGCGATATTTTTTCTCCCAGAGCACTTTACAATACACATGAATTGTCAAGTCAGATGACTTCCAACTCCACCCCATTATATGGTACTTATGAGCTTTGCACATGATGTCCAAGAGGTACAAGAACATGTGAAATGTTGGAAACATTTTTGGATGGACCCCTTTTACTACAGAGATAGAAACTTTTATATTTTTAGACAGGATATCATCCCAATTGAATGATATCCCTTCTTTCACATAGTAGTATATTGGGCGAATATACGATAAACATAATTTTGATGTGTCAGGTTCCCCATATAATCTACACAACATGGATACCAAGTACTGATATAGTCTTCTCAAGGCACTTGTGGGATATCCACTTTTGGTCCTGTATTTGAATTTTTTTTTATCCCTGTACGACTTGGGAAAGAACTCCTTTGGCATGTACTCAAACTCACTAAGGAGCTTGTTATCTAGCTTCTTACTTCCCTTTTCTAGGTGATAACACTTGGCCAAATATTCAGGTCTAAATGAAGCTATGGGGTCCTTCCTAGCATTTCATTTGTATCTATCATTTACATCGATAATATTCAAAATCTGTGTGATGGCATCTACACATGGGAAAACTATCGGATGTGTTGCTACTCTAAAAATTACAGACTTCGTGGTGTTTTTGAATACTTGGAGTTCATTTGGTTCTTCAGCCTTGGAGATGAAGTGTTGGCCCTTGTCCATGTATTAAGGAAGAACGAAAATATTAAATAAGAATAAAGACAAATTATGAAGAGAATGAAAGGTAGACAAAACAAGGAGGGGTCGAGGTGATTAAAGAAGCAGAAAAGAAGGAGCGAAGTAAAGGAAAGAAAGTCATTGGAAGAGATGATATAGGAAGATAAAGAAGAAAGGAATATGAATCGTGTACAGGTCAACAAGTGGAAGAAGACACTAATAGGTGCTTTGGAGAACCTCGCAAAAAAGAAGGAAGAACATATTGACGAAGTCCTTAAAATGCGGGCTATGTGGACCTAGGGTTTTGGTACCTAGGGCTTTGGTACCTAGGGTTTTTGCACCTAGAATTCGGTCTAGGTTTTCTAAGAGTCATAAAAGGATAAATAGAGGTATAGAAGAGTAGAGAGGGGTTGTTGTTGATGNAGAAGGAGCGAAGTAAAGGAAAGAAAGTCATTGGAAGAGATGATATAGGAAGATAAAGAAGAAAGGAATATGAATCGTTTACAGGTCAACAAGTGGAAGAAGACACTAATAGGTGCTTTGGAGAACCTCGCAAAAAAGAAGGAAGAACATATTGACGAAGTCCTTAAAATGCGGGCTATGTGGACCTAGGGTTTTGGTACCTAGGGCTTTGGTACCTAGGGTTTTTGCACCTAGACTTCGGTCTAGGTTTTCTAAGAGTCATAAAAGGATAAATAGAGGTATAGAAGAGTAGAGAGGGGTTGTTGTTGATGTAGAGAGATTGAGATGTAAGAGTGTTATGTCTTAGAAAATTCTTGTCAGTTTGGATCTTCACCTAGGTACAAAGATCTACTCTGCTGCTGAGTGCACATGGAGAGGGAATAAAGAGAAAGAGAGAGAAGGATTTGCAACCGAGTGCACAGATAGAACTATATGTTTTCATATACTTAATCAATAAATGCAGTTCTGTGGACGTATCCATAGGGAGAGGGTGAACCACGTAAAATATTGTTGCTCTATGTGATTGATGTTGTGTAATGTGATATATGTTATACTATTATTGCAATGTTGTTTTCCTATTGAATATAAGAAATATAACTACTCCGTGAAGTAACCTTAATAGTGTTAAGAATCTCTAGGTTATCTTGTGTTGTTATTCGAAAATCATCTTGCTCTTCCTCTAGTTGTAGACACTTGTGCCTTGCAACCCCACTATAGCTACTTTGGGTGAGACTTCATCTACTTCGCACGTGTTGCTAAAAGGGCGAGTAGTTGGGGTTTGTTGGTGCACTGTTAGAGTTGAACCCTGGGTTTTCCCCTGTGCCAACAAATGGTTCTTTTTCCAGGACCGAGGTCTTCTTGAGCGAATTTCAAGGTGGTTCCCATCAAAGACAAAGATTCATAAGTGGATAGAAGAACAGGAAAGGGACTTCACCGAAGCTCAGAACAAGAACCTTAGCATCGGTATAGAAGACTCATTGGGAAGGTACATATTTACTGACGTACACGAGATTTTATTTGTAGGAGTTCACAAGGCATTGTATGAGTGGCTAGCCAGAATAGTAGACACTCAGTTCGAAATCAGATCTAGACCACTCGTGGTTTGGATAACGATGTTGATTAAGAAATTCAAGAGAATCGATAACGTTTTGTACAGAGTAGTGGATCTTTGGTTTGATAGCACTATTGGAGGATACATTACTAAATTTTCTATTGACGAAGTGGAATCATATAGCCAAGTAGAGAGATATTTATAAAAGGGACCTAGAGGAAAGTTTCTACACTTTTTAAAGTGAAAGATTAAGATGCTATTGCATGAGAAGAATATCCTAAAGATACAATAATTAGTAGATTTTAAAGCTAATGTTCAAAAATTTGGAGAATGACAGTGACAGAGAGGTTGGACACACACGCAGTGGGAGATCATTCATAAATGTTCCTCTTGTGAACCTGTTTAACCAGAGTTACGAACCATTGACACAAGATGAACATTTCTACAATAGAGAAGAAGTGGGGCGATTAGACGAAGAATATTCAGAATTCGCAAGAGCATAGGAAGTAGAGACTGAGGAATTTCTCCGAGAAGAACCGGAAACTTCAAGGACTGCACCTATTGTTGAATTAAGTATTATTACTCCTCTTGATGTTTTAACAACATTGAGTAACCAGAGTAATCAGAGCACTCAGAGAATTGTTACAAGTAGTTTAGTACATACTCAGCTGAGAAACCAAGGAAGATTCATGACAGATTAAACGAGGTTACCAATTTTCAAAGGAGATGGATTTGGGGATCTTGAACAACATTGGTTCTTATGCGAAGCTGTATGGATCACTAATCAAGTCACCGACGAAGCTGTCAAGAGAGATTAGTATATTACTACCTTGAGGGATTGGGCATTGAGCTGGTATATGAAGTTTGTTTCAAGAGTTGTACAACATAAACCACTGAATGACATCAAGACTGTATTGTGTGCAGAGTTCAGGAAGCATAATTCAGAGTCATAGTGCCTTACAGAGTTGAACGAAATCAAGTAGAAGGTGATTGAATCTATTTGGGAATTTGATCAGAGGTTTAAGACCTTGATAGGCCATTTAAGTTTTCAGATTCCAGACGAACAACATAAAGAATGGTTCATCGTTGCACTCCTACCACATATTAGATTTTCTCTGATGAAACAGAAGGTGGCTTCACAGGCTAAGGCATTATAAATTTCCATGAAACTATAAGCAAACCCTGTGGGAGAATCTAGTCCATGTATGAGTTAGATTTTGAATCAATTAACTAGTTTATCTTTACAGATTGAAGACATGAAGAAGGACAAAGGAAACGAGAAAAGAGAATACATTTGGCGTATCAAATGTAAATCATAGGGCCATGGAAAAGAGCATTGTCCCTTATTTAATGAATACTTGGCCTCTAGAACCCCTAACCCTTTGAAGCAGGCTATTGTACCATGGTGTGAGGTATGTAGAACCAGACATCGCCCTGATGAATGTTATTATATGAAGAAATAAATTCAGACACCCACCAATATTTATTGTACATTTTGCAAATCTGTGGGGCATGATGAGACGGATAGTAGGGATTATGACCTCATGCATGAAAGGTCAAGGGATACATAAAGAATTTAAGTAAAATTACAGAAATAAGGGAATGTTGCGCAATTCAACTCCCCAGGAAGAGGAAACTTCAACCCTCGTGGTGGGTTCAGAGGAAAAGGATGAGGAGGAGGAATGGGTCGAGGTCGAGGTCATATTATTTGATATAACTATGCCCATCCAGGTCGTTTGCAAGGGATTGTCATAACCCTTATACTACTTGTATCTACTGTAACCCGTTTGATCATGTCATCAAAGATTGTCCAGTATTGTTAGCTAAACTTCATAAAATATGAGGAGGAAACCAACAAGTTCAACTAATATCATCTAAACCTGGAAGAGAGGAACACATAGTCGTTGTTATTACTAGAGGATGCACTGCTACATGAGAAGATAAGGTGACTCTAGGAAAGACTATAGATGAATTAGGGATTAGAAGAGATGTAGAGAAGGAGCCATTGTTTGATCCAAGGAAAGAGAAGCATACTTTTGAAGAAGAAAGAAGAGAATTTGTATGAGAACATGCTTCTTCATCTAAGGTACAACCAGAAGTAAAGGAACGTAAAATTCCTCTGGCATTCAATCAATCTATCCCACTTAGGAAAGGAAAAGAGGTAAGCAAGATTATGAACTTCTTGTATACTTGTATCAATTTGATTAAATATGAAAGATTTGTGTAGGAACTACAACACCAGATAAGAAAGTATGAAATTGGAATAAGAGACCCTCTAATGAGTAGATATATGAATCAAGTATCTAGGAAAAGGAGGACAAGCAAGGAACTTCACCTTAGTGCTCAAATTGGAGACTACGACATGGACTATGTGGTCGTCGAGCTGGGATCATAAGTAAATGTTATGATGAAGCATACTTGGGCATTGATGGGAAAACCTGAATTGATTTACTCTCCTATTAGACTTGAGATGGATAATTAGTAGGCGATGTGCCCCTTCAAAATACTAGAGAATGTCCCTACAGACATCGATGGGGTAAGAACACAGACATCGATGGGGTAAGAACATTTGCAGACTTCGAAGTGATTTATATTGTTGATGATAGTTGTCCCTATCATATGTTGTTAGGTATTGATTAGGATTTCAACAATTTGACTGTTGTTGATCTAAAAAAGAGAAGAATTAAATTTGAGGGTGATGGCCTTAGGTTCATTGCACCTCTTGATCCTGATGAAGGTTGCTGATACACAGAACCTATAAGGGAATAAGACCACACCTATGAGCTAGAGAACATCTATAAGTTGACAGAAGGACAACATGATTATATTAATCCTACAACAGATGGGAATCTAAGTTAGAGAAGTGAAAGTGCATGCACATCAGATTCAGAAGAAGCATTGGATAATTGGCAAACAGAATGTATGAAGTCTCTACGCAGAGGTGTGCCAGATTGACTAAAGTAGTTTTCTAGATTGGCATAGAAGTAAGTAATCTTCCTAAATTTGATGGCTTGAATAATTTAAAGACATTTCTACTTGAATTTGAAGAAATTGTATCAATACAATAGAGGTTGTTGGCACTAGATGAATCCTTGAAAGAAACGCCAGCCAGATGGTGGGAAGATCACAAGAACATTGCAAAATGGGTACAATGTCTCACCTTGTTGACAGTGCATTTTTCAGATCTAGATAAAGGATGTGAAGTTCGATACAGAGGTCAAATTTTCCCTAAGGACCATGTGAGAAGTTGCGAGGAAACCTGGAGCAGTGTTCATAAATAAAAGTGGGTACACAAGTTCATTAATACCTTATAAACTATCCCTATCAACTGGTATCTTCAAGAAGAAATGTGCTTAGCCACTACAAATTTGTATGGTATGACCCAAAAATTTAGAGTTGCTTTCCTATTTGAAAGCCAGTACCCCATAGTATATCAGGATTTACAAATTGTAAGACAAAAGGTCTTTGAGGAGGCACCTAACCCCCCTTTTGAACAAGAAGAAGATGAATGGATTGTGCCTCTTCAAGATTTATAGGGTTGTTATAATATTAATGATGATGAGGATGATGATCCTAGGAATGTGAACATATCAGAAACTGAAGGACAAAGAGATATAGAAGGGCCAGGGATTGAATTATCTTTTTTTGGGAAGACTATTAAAATTAAGAAAGTTAATATTGGATCAAAGAAAACACCTAAGTTAGAAAACAATGGATACTATTGGGATGATGCTACTATTAGTACGATTACATAACAATTGCATGAGTATCAAGACTTGTTTCCAACCAAATTCACCGACATGAAGGGCCTTAAAGGGCCCATGGGAGAAATGAAGATTTCTTTGAGAGAAGATGCAATACCTATCAAGCAGAGGCCTTACAGACTAAATCCCAAGTACAAGAAGAAAGTTAAGATTGAATTAGATAGAATGATGGAAGAAGGAATCATAGAACCAGTTGAAGAATCTGAATGGATCAACCCTATGGTGGTCCAAGATAAAATGTCAGGAGAAATCATAATCTGTGTAGCTCTAAGGAAATTGAATGATGCATGTTTACATGATCCATTTCCTACACCTTTTACTAATGAAGTTATAGATAATTTAGGAGGATAAGAAGTTTACTCATTCACAGATGGATTTTCAGGCTATCACCAAATCATAATTGCTAAGGAAGACATACATAAGACTACATTTGCAACAGAATGGGGTTCTTTTTAGTACACTATGATGCCTTTTGGTTTGAATAATGCACCATCCATGTTTTCCGGGGTGGTGGTCGAAGCATTTAAAGAATTTTTACATAAGTTTTTGGAGGCATACTTTGATGACTGGATCATTTTTAGTCTTCTGAAAGATCATATTGAATGTTTGAGATTAATGTTGGATAAGTGCAGGCAATGTCAGATTGCCCTGAAATTGAAGAAGTGTATTTTCTTTTCACCTTTTGGAGTGTTTTTAGGACACATTGTGTGTAAACAAGGTTTGTTGGTAGATCCTTCCAAGATTGCTATCATTGTCGATCAACCTCCTCCAACTTCAGTTAGACAGTTGCGCACTGCATTGAGACACACTGGATATTATAGAAAGTTTATTAAAGGTTATGCACAGATAAAAACACCCATGGAGAGGCTATTAAAGAAGAATAGTAAGTTTCAATGGACATAAAAATGCCAGCAGAGCTTCGACACACTAAAGTAGAAAATGGTCACTGCACCTATTTTGGTTTTTTCAAATTGGAGCAAGGAATTTAATGTTCATGTCAATGCTTCATCCATTGCATTAGGAGTAGTCTTGGCACAACCAGGTGTTCACAACCATGTGTTCATGTCGACCACCCTATAGCCTTTGCTAGAAGGAAGATTTCCACATCTGAAATGAATTATACCACTACTGAAAGAGAAGGCTTAGCTATGGTATATGTGTTGCAGAAGTTTAGACACTACTTGTTGGGAGGACATTTTAAAATGTTCACTAATCATTCTGCATTGAAGTACCTAGTCAACCACCTAGTGTTGGGGGGGGAAATATGCAGATGGCTATTATTATTCCAAAAGTACGGATTCAATATAGTGGTCAACCCAGGAAGAATGAATAAAGGACCTGATTACTTATCCAGGTTAGAACATGCAGAGGAACCTACTAGTTTGGATGATACAATACTAGATGCACAGTTGTTGGCCATCAAAAAAATGGATGATTAATTCACCGAGATAGTACAATTCCTGTCCACAAGAATGACACCTCGTGAGTATACAATTATTCAGAAGAAACAATTGGTAGTCCGCGTTGCAGATTATCAACTCATAGTTGGACAATTATATAAGATGGGACCAGATGAGATCTTAAGAAGATGTGTTATGGAGTCTGAAAGACCATTGATCCTTGTAAAAGAACATGAAGGCATCGTAGGAGGACATTATGCAGGGAAAGAAACAATGCAAAAGGTTCTCAAAGATAGCATATGGTGGCCCACTCTACATAAGGATGCTAAGGAAACTATAGAGCCTGCGATGTATGTCAAAGAGTAGGGAAGACATCAAGAAGAGATGAGATGCCTTTAACACCTTAGTTAACTATACATGAATTTGAGAAATGGGCTATTGACTTTGTGGGACCCATCAACCCACCAGGAATGCGCACAAGAGATTGATACATTATCACTGCTACAAAATATTTGACCATATGGGCAGAAGCAAGAGAAGTTAAGGACTGTAGTGAAGCTACAGTTGCGCGGTTCATCTTTGATGATATCATAACCATATCTGGATGTCCAAAGACCATTATGAGTGATCAAGGAACACATTTCATTAAAAAAACTATTGAATCCTTGACTCAGGAGGTCGAAGTTCACCATCAAAAGAGCACACCATACCACCCACAAGAGAATGGCACAATCAAAGATTTCAATAAGATATTGGAGACAGTGTTGACTAAGATTTGTAGTGTTAAAAAATATGATTGGAATCTAAGAATTATAGTAGTGTTATGGGATTATATAACTACCTGCAAAAAGTTAAACACAAATACTCCCTTTAAGTCAGTGTATGGCTTAGAAGCAGTGGTACCTATGGAATACTTGGTTCCTTGTTTAATAATTGTAACATTTACAGGTATGGATGACATCGACGCTATTCAATACAAGATCGTGTAGTTGATGGAACTAGAGGAAGACATGTTCATTGTAGAATTTCATCAGTAGGTACAAAAAGAGCAAGAAAAGGCTTACCATGACCAACATATCAAGAGGAAATCTTTTAAACAAGGAGATTTGGTACTTTTATATGACAACAAGTTCATGAAGCATCCAGGAAAGTTCAGGACACATTGGCCTGGGCCATTTGAGGTCGCCCATGTTACAGAAGGAGGAGTTTCATAGTTAAAGGTCCTTAATGGAGAATGGAAGGATGGTTTAGTAAATGATAGCCGGTTGAAATTGTATTATGACAACCAACTTCCTTGCAGTTCTCAGTAAAAGCAAGGTAGAAGGGTATAGGTACTAGGTGTAGTTGAAATTGGGTACCAGACACAGAAAAGACAGTTTGTACATGATAGGAAGTTAAGAGCAGAAAACACAAGCTACAGTCTGCAATCGAAGTAATACAGGAGGCTTGACCCTAAAGTGACTCGGGACGAGTCACATGTGAGTGTTGGGGGCCTGTTGGCCCTTGGTCATGTATTAAGGAAGAAAGAAAATATTAAATAAGAATAAATACAAAGTATGAAGAGCGCGAAAGGTACACAAACCAAGGAGGGTTTGAAGTGGTTAAAGAAGTAGAATAGAAGGAGCAAAGTAAAGGAAAACAAGATGTTGGAAGAGAATATCTAGGAAGACAAAGAAGAAAGGAAGAAGAATCATGGATAGGTCAACAAGTGGAAGAAGACACTAATATGTGCTTTGGATTACCTTGTGGAAAAGAAGAAAGAACAGATTGGTGATGTCCTTAAAATGCGTGCTATGTGGACCTAGGTTTTTGGTACCTAGTGATTTTTCACCTGGACTTCAGTATAGGGTTTCTAAGAGTCATAAAAGGATAAATAGAGGTATATAAGAGTAGAGAGGGTTTTTTTTTGATGTAGAGAGATTGATATGTAAGAGTTTTATGTCTTAGAACATTCTAGTAAGTTTGGATCTTCAGTTGGGTGCGAAGATCTACTCTGTTGCTGAGTGTGTAGGGAGAGGGAATAAAAAGAAAGAGAGAGAAGGATTTGCAGATGAGTGCACTAATAGAACTGTATGTTTTCATCTACGTAATCAATAAACACAGTTCAATGGACGTAGCCCTAGGGAGAGTGTGAAGCACATAAAATCTTGTTGTTCTATGTGATTGATGTTGTGTAATGTGCTATTTGTTATATTGTTATTGCATTATTGTTTTCCTACTGAATATAAGAAATATAAATACTTCACAAAGTAAGATTAACATTGTTAAGAATCTCTAGGTTATGTTACTCTGTTATTTTGAAATCATCTTTCTCTTCCTCTGGTTGTAGACACTTGTGTCTTGCAACCCCCCTATAGCTACTTCGAGTGAGACTTCATCTCCTTCACATGTGTTGCTGAAAGGGCCAGTAGTTAGGGTTTGTTGGTGCGTTTTTAGATTTTAACCCTAGGTCTGCGCCTGTGCCAACAAGAATTTAGAAATTTTGCACATGTGGTATACTTCTCTCCACTTCAGTTTCTCTCTTTCCTTTTCTAAGAGTCTCGATGTATCATCATACATAGCTACAATTATTTATGCCTCACATTCCACTTGTCGTCCGCTGTCAGAGGCCTCTGTCCCAAGTACCTTGCTTGTTGTATTCTTTTAAGGAGACATAATTGAACCTACAGTAAAAGGAAATGAGGTCAATGTAGATATTAAATTTACACATAATATGAGATTGAATTAAGAATTTGAACTACCAAAAAAAATATTGGGGCTATATTGGGTGAAGAGTCACGATATGAGGATGATAAAGTGATGGTAATAATTCTTGAGTATTTTGCTGAAAATTTGAGGAAGAAGGGGTGAAAAATGTGCTCATAAGGCAAAATCCGAAGTTTAGAAATTAACTCCTCTGATGGAAATCAGAGTACTTTCTAACACATTTTATTTTTTGTATTGAACCAGTTAGTTTTAAGGCTCCCAGGAAAACATTGAAATAGCTCTGATCAACGCATTTGTAGACAACTCCTCTGATGTGAATCATAGGATTTAAATCCAATTATTATAAATTAAGGATAACTAACATAGTTACTTTGAACTCCTCCGATCGTATCAGAGGTGTTAATAGGAACTCCTCTGATATCATTAGAAGAGTTATTACTAAGTGGACTGATTAAGAATTGAATGGTTAGGGAAGTTGTCTATAATTTCTTTGATCATGTCAGAGGAGTTAGCACGAAATCCTCAAATATGATCATAGGAGTTAACATGAATTAATCCGACGGGTCTAGGGAGAAAAAAAAGACCGCAGTTTCGATTTTCGAAGTTAGACAGATAAGAAAAACCTAGTCCCAAGTCTCATGATATGAATGGAAGTTCAGGTTAAGTGTCACTACTGTAATCTATAACCTCCTTGGGAGATAAAACGTGGGTTAATTTATTTTTCGGAGCACTCTCTAGATTATCTAGGTTAGAAGGGAAGCGAAAACCCCAAAATTGTGAAGGAAAAAACAAAGGGTGGGGGAACATTTCCAAAACGCGATCCTCGAAACTATGACGCACTCTTTATGCACTAGCTCTCCTAGCTAGGCTCCTGGCCCATATGACCGTTATCCCCGTGACCACAGTCTTACCACTCGTCGGGGTTTCGAGCTTTTCAATGCCGCAATGCATTGGCTCACGGGACTCCCGATATGTGAAACCCCGATGAGTCAACCCTCCTTTCGGGATTTCACCTTGGATTTTCACGATGGTAAACCTCGTGCAGCTCCTGTCCGATCTGATGGATGACGGGATTTCTGAATGAGATCCAACGACTATTGATCTCTGTCTTCCTTCTCCTCTGCGAACTCCTGTATCTTGAGCTTTGCTGCGCGTGTTCTCCTCGACGTTGTTCCTCCTGAGGTTACGCTGTTCCTGTTTTTCCATCGATGCACACTCTAATCCTGCAATCTTCACTGTTGTACTTACCATCAATGACAAGCATACGCTACCTGTTAAACATTTGCCAACAATCTCCTCCTTTGGCATTGATGGCAACTAAGGCACCTGAATTCTTTTCTCCCCCTTTGACATCAATGTCAAAGAAGAGGCATGCTCCCCCTTAGCTATTGCAGTAATTTTAGGAGGCATTAGATATTCAAACAATACAAATATCCTCCTAACAAGATGGACACTTTTAGGTGCGAAACGAAATGACACCCAACTTCTGTCTGAGATATTCAAACGGTGCCTTGGCTAGGGGCTTAGTAAAGATGTCTGCAATTTGTTCTGTAGTGGGAATGTAATGGACCTGAACAATCTGATTGGTGACCTGCTCTCTCAAAAAATGATATTTTATGGGAATATGTTTTGTCTTGAAGTGGAGGACATGATTTTTAGACACACTGATGGAACTTGTGTTATCACAATGAATTGGGATCGGTGCAGTATATTTTACCTCTATGTCTGCAAGTGTCTGAATCATCCATAATACCTGTGTGCAATAGGTAGCAACAGCAATGTACTCTGCCTCTGTGGTTGATAAAGAAATGGAACCTTGCTTTTTACTGAGCCAGGCTAC
>JASDQU010100205.1:476534-515154 GCA_032191745.1 Picea mariana | reverse complement strand
CCAAAGTACAATCTAAGATATAAAAATAAACACCATCCTCCCCAACCCCTGGGCATTGAAGGAGGACTTGGACTGCTCCCGTACCACTCCCTGCAACCTACCCAACAAGGCAAAAAATTCTGCCTCTCCATAGTGCAACAACAAGCCAACTATGAAGTCCAGACAAGAAAAAAAAATCTCTCATTGGGGCCCTTAGAGAAATTGCCCCCGAGGCACCCCCAAAATGATATTTTTCTCTCTAAATTGTAGGGGTTTAGATAACCCCACAAAAAAATTGGCTATCAAAAGGTTGGTGGACCTCACCAACCCTCTATATTATTACTACAAGAATCCACTATGGAAGGTTAAAAATCTCTCTCCCAAGTCTCCCCCCTTTTTCCTGGTTAGAGCTTTACCTTAATGGATGCTTCAGGACGCTCGAGAGGTCTTATCACTGGACAGATGGAGAAATCCCTCAAACTCATTAGTTCTTGGGAAATGAAATATACCCTTGGGACAATCTTCATCTCCTCGAACCTAGACATGGAACTTCAAATTGCAAATTTCTACTGGTCGTTCTCAGGAGACAAAGAGGGTTTTTGGTCCAAAAATCTCCTCTCACACACTCTTAAACAAGGGCACACTATTACTGGGGAAGACCTCAACTTTACCCTCGGTGCTAGTGAAGTATGGGGATCCTCGGTGAAACAAGGCATTCTGGCGAGCTCCATTATTCAGATTTTGGAAACTACAGGCTTCGTTGACCCGACACCTTTAAAACTTATCCCACATGGAGGAACATGCATAGTGGAGAAGCCAAAATTGCCAAACAATTGGACCATTACCTTCTCTCTGTATTCCTTCTAGAAACTCGTCTAAGACTAAGGAAATGGGTCTCCTCCCAGGGGGACTCAGACCATTGCCCCATCCTATTGAAAGTTGCTCCCTATGCCTCGAAGCTCCCTACCCCATTCAAAATAAATTCCTCTTGGATAGAGGATCCAATTTATTAACTTCTCTAAAATAAAATTGGGTCCCCAATAACCCATCCCTCTTGGACTCTCCCCCCTCCAATTCTTGGCAAACCTAAAAATAAAATCAACAACCCATAGATGGGGAAAAGAGAAGAAAAATAGGGATGCAAAATCATTGGAAGATATCAAAAGAAAAATCCAGGAATGGGATGAATTGAAACATTTATCCTTGTCAAATTCCCATTAGATGGAGGACCTCAAGTCCCTGGAATCATCTAGAAATAAAATCCTTCTCGAAAGAGAAAAATAATGGCAGCTTAAAAGCAGATCTTTATGGCTCCAAGATGAGGATGGAAACACAAAATTCTTCCACAACTTTTCAAACAGAAGGAAAACCATCAACGCTATCTGGTCTTTTGACAGATCATATTCCCCCCTAGCTTCCTCCTTCCAAAAAATAGTAGAATAATGGATCAAATACTTCAAAACACTTTTCAAAGAGGAAAATCGGACCACCATAGATGTTATACTCAAAATAATATACCTCTTCCCCAAATTTATTAACTAGGAAGGAAATGATCATCTAATGGCATAAATCACCTCGGAGGAAATCCTTTCAATCTTAATAAGCTTCCAAAAAGACAAAAGTACCCTCCCTAATGGTCTCCCTACCAAATTTTTCCTCAAGTGTTTTGACTTTGTGGGCCGAGACTTGGTAGCAGTGGTGGAATACTCAATATCAACTAGACATATGTTACATGATTTCAACACCACCTTCATTTTTCTCATCCCTAAGTCTGATAATATTCGATCATTTGACCACTTTTGACCAATCTCTTTACACAATAACGTATACAAAATAATCACAACGCTGATTGCAAGAAGGATTCTAGATCATCTATCAGAAAACATATCACAAGAAAAATTCAGGTTTCTGAGAGGCCACTAAATCCATGAAGCAATTGGTCTTGCCCAAAAGGGATTTCCCTCAATCCATTCCATAAAACAAAAACCAATCGCCCTCAAAGTGGACCTCTCCAAATCATTTGACATGGTAAGTTGGCTTTATCTAAGGCTCCTTCTCATACAAATTGGTTTCAACAACTCCTTTTTTATATGGATTATGAACTGTATTGGCACCTCCTCCTTCGCCATCCTCATCAATGGCTCAACTTCTCCCTTCTTCAAGATGGAAAGAGGACTCTGTCAGGGCTCCCCCCTCTCCCCTCTACTTTTCCTCCTCGTACCAGAAGGCCTTAGTAGACTCATGCATAAGGCGGTGACATCGAGAAACCTCAAAGGGATCCTGGTAAGCTCATCTTTCTCCCTTACACACCTTCTTTTTATTGATGACATCCTCATCTTATATAAGGGAAACATCAGATCCATACAACATATCAAAGAAACCCTAAACCTCTTTTGCAAAGCTATGGGAATGAAAATAAATGAGGAAAAATATCCATTATTTTATTGGGGATTATCAGAGGAAACACATCAACAAGCAACACACATCCTAGGCATACCACATATATCCCTAGATCTTGGATTCAAATACCTTTCCTTCCACCTGAAAACAAATGGTTATGTAAGAAAAAATTGGCAATGGCTGGTAGCGAAATTTGAGAAAAAAATCAACAATTGGTACAACATATGGCTCTCACGAGCAGGCATACTAGTTCTGGTAAAATATGTCCTAGAAGAAATCCCATTCTACTAGATCTCACTCACCTAGGTGCCCAAACAAATCCTCAACAAAATACAACAACTCTCCAACAAATATCTATGGTCCAACCCCTCCACACACTCTTCATTAGTTCTTGCTTCTTTGAAAAAAATTGCCTCCCCTAAAGAATCGGGCGGATGGGGCCTAAAGGACATCCATTTATTTGCACATTCCCTAGAAGCAAAATTCCTGGAGTCTGGTCCATGGAATCAACCTTTGGCCTCAAGGAATTTAAGAAAAATAATTCCCTGGATAATCAAGAGAGGATTGGATTAGAAATTCTACCAAAAGCTTTCAAAATAGATCCATGGTATGGAAAGCAATCATCAAATATTTCCCACTGATTGGTAGATACCTAATTTGGAAAATTGGGGATGGTCAACATTGTCTCATTGGGAGGGACCCCTGAATTGGATGTTCAAACAACTAACTCCTACCTAATACCCTTATTCACTCTCTGAACTCTTAAATATTCTTCTATTTAAATTAGGTATGGATAGGCAAATGGATGGAAGCCCACAAACTGGGCCTAGAAGGAGAGAAATCATAGCTCTGGGCAGACTATACTTCAACACTTAAACACTCCAGGGTCCATCTCTTAGATATGAAAGACATAACCATATGGTCCTCAAATCCAGCTGGTACATACATGCCTAAACAAGGATATAAAGTCTTATAGAATCGAGAATCCCTCCCTCCCTGGTGGGGGNTAAATGCCTACAAAAGTCCAAGATGTTCAAGTGGTTGCTTCTAATCAATAAGGTACCAAACTAGGATAGATTACAAAGAATAAATTTCATAGGACCATTGTAATAGCCTAGCCCGAACCCCTATTGTAAATGTAAATGTACATATAGGCTGGTGAGCTGTCAACACTAAGTTTTGGGTTTTGTTTTTGTGCGCGCGCATAAAAAGTGGAGTGCGTGCCCATTTCATAGTTCACACACACTTGAGGAAGTGTGTGAGGATTGTTTTGAAGTGCGTAATGGATCGGGTTTTGTAGCCAGGATTTTTGGGGCCAAAGAGCCTTTGTATATAAATATTTTGACGCCAGAGTACATGTGTGGTTTAGTGTGACAAAGTGCTGATTTTTGCACATGCACCAAGGGAGGGTGCGACCATTTCATAGTTTTGCGTGCACTTGAATAAGTGCTCCATGAGGCTAAAAGGCCAATGAGCCTATCTTTCTAAAAATGTAATGAAACTTAGATAATTAATGAAAACATATCACTATGAGTAGATCAATCAGAAAAAAAGAGACGAGGGGCTTAAACTCCACTAGAAAACAAAAAAGGGGCTAAGAGTTAGGAAGTGGGAGTATTTTAATAATATTTCCAAAAATATAATTTATGGGATATATATTGATCCTAACTTCCTAAGGGATGGGAAAGAGTCACCAAGTGGAGCGAAGCTAGTTCTTAAGGTGAAAAGTGTCTAGTTTTAGTCATGCAAATATATTGTTGGGCCTTAGTGTATTTCGGGGGGATTCACTCATTCCTTCAGGATGCAGACCAATTTTCCTTTGCTAAGCATCTATATTTTGATGTAGCTTGTTTCCATCACATAACCCTGTGCTTAGGAAGGACTGTGTACTATTGAAGAGGCAGATTGTCAAGCCCGTGTGCTAGTGAAGATGCGGGTTGTTAGACCCATGTGCTATTGAAGAAGTGGGTTGTCAGGCCCGTAAGCATTCTCTCTAGGTGAGAGAACTGCTGGGAATTGCTTTCCAAGGCGCCCCATTGCAGCTACAGGGCTCTGAGACTTCTTCTTTAGCATGTTGTTGAAGGCTTGGAAGGGAAGTGGGACATCTGAAGGACCATTGAGCAGAGAAAGGGAACACTCCCTGGGGTGGGACATGCATGTGGGGAATGAGAAACTGCAGTCTGTTTGTTGGGGTTTCCACCTTTGTCTAAGTGTTTTGACTATTGATAGACCTTATATTGGCTTAGGAATCCATTGCCTTGGTGGAGTTTAATCCCTAGCTCAGCGGTGACCTACTGCTGAGAGTTTTTGAGTGGCATAATCTATGACTGGGAGGAACATCTGAGGTCTACATGCATTTGGTGTATTACACCAAAAGATAAGCGTCTTCTTATGTGTATTATTCTCTGAATAATGAGCATATACATGTTAAATATATTATGTGTTACAGATGTATATGTATTTTTGCATGGATTATATATGTTGTAGAACTTCATGTTTGTTGGATATGTAGGGCATGGGCCATGGAGATTATATGTGTTTATATATTGTTTAAAATGTGAATTCTTATGCTATTTTTTGTTTATGAAATTGGTACATAATTATGTTGGGTTGTGCATGTATTGTTAGTTCTTCATAACTGTTGCAGATGTAGAGCATGGTTGTTATTAAGTGTTTCTTGTTAAATAATTCCGTGGTAACAATCATGGGATTTTGAGGCAAGGCATGAATTATCGTGCGCACAAAGAAATCAGTCTGCGGGTGCAAATGGGACAGACCTCACATGTGACATAGGAATGGTTGCGTGTGTAGTTGTATCATGAGTTCATTCTGTTTTTATAATTGTTATCTTTTAAGTAACTTCAATAGTAATCATATGGGTTCTAGCGTGAAGCTAGAAATGTCGTGCATGCTGAGGGACAATTGATTCGGCTGACTCAATGATGGTTGAGCATGCAGAATTGATAAGACATAGTTGCTGTACATGGTATGAGACTAGTTTGTACACACTAGGAAAACATAATTGCACATAACACTAGGCCAATTGTGTGCATTGTTGGTTTTAGTGAGTTGCTTCCATAAAATTAATAATTGATATCAAATATTTATTTAACGAGTTGCGATAGTGTATACGACTCAGCTAGTAGGATGGATACGTTACAAAGTGGTATCATAGTTCAAAATTTTGATGTGATGTGGTCTGAAGCAGATTTGGGGATGTTACAAAGTGGTATCAAAACTTTTGGTTCAACACTAGACTTGTATGGGCCAGCGATCAACATGAAGTTGGTGAGGCAGGCATTTTTATGATGGTCGCAAGCTGAAAATATGGAAAAATTAGTTGAGTGAAGAAAGGATTCATGTGCGATATGTATTGGTGTGTAGTGTGTGAATACTTAATTTTGGCACTGCCCAGTGTAGGACTTATGGTGCACAGAAGGTATCGGTGCATTGAGTGTGTGCACTGAGTATTGGAACTACAGGGTATAGAACTGGTGGAGCACATGTAATATGGGAGTGGAACACATGCATGATGAATATGGACACCATGCAAAATTTATGGGTGTGTGCATAATAATAGTGTGCAAGGAATGCACATTGAATATTGGTGATGTGTTGTGAGCGTGCATTGAATATGAGCACTGCACATAGCATAATTATTGGTGTGTGCATAGTGTGTGTGTGTGCCTAGAATATTGGCATTGTGTGGAGAAAAATTGGAGATGTGCATTGAGTATTGGGTGCGAGAGGGTGTGTGGTGAATGTTGGCATGACATAGAGCAAATCCATAATTTATGTGGAATATTGGTGCGTGCACAAAAGTTGTGCGCACTAGATAATGATGTGCATAACCCAAAAGTTGAGCGTGCTAAATATTAGTGCCTGATATAAAAGCTGTGCACATTGAATATTGGTGTGTTGTATGTGTGCTTGGTATTGCATGTGTAGAGAATGCACATGTGATGACTATGTGTGTATAATACATAATTGGTATACATGTGAGCTTTGAAAGAAAGAAAATGAGAGAAAAGAGGAGGAAAATTCCTAGACATAAGAGTCTAAATATTCACCCAGAATTTTGAATTAGGTTGTTAAATTCACTAGGAATCAAAAGAAAGGATTCCGATACACTTATGGAACAGAATGTTCATAGTATTTATGGTTTTCATAAATTATTTATTCTAACAAATCTTGTTGCCTGCTCATTTTGGAGAGTTAACAACAATATGATCAGTACATGATCAACACATAGATCAGAAGCATGGAAGATGCACAACGAACCTACAACCATGAAGATGAGGCCAGAAGGATGTATGACAATATATGTGATGAGGGTACATATTCAAATGGACATGGAGAAGGAAAGGAATAAATCATGAATTTGGTGAATACCATAAAAATTTTGCAAAAGGACATCCAAAGTTATAAATATGATAATGATAGGCTTATGAAATCCAAAAAGGAAGATGGCTTCAACATCAAGTTGCTACAGAGATTGGAAAAAATTAAGAAAAAGATGGATAAGGAGATCGAGTCAAGTAAATCAAGGAGACACGGGTTTCATGATGAGAGAAGAAAAACAAGAAGTGTTGACAGGCATCACCATCACTCTCCAAGACATTCAGATGGGAGAGCATGCAATAGTTCAATCCCATCTCCCATTGGAAAGAATAAGAGGAAGTATGGGGTGGATGAGATACAAAGAGAAATAATAAGATCAAGCCTCCTACTTTTGATGGTGAGCACAAGAAGGATGAGGATGCAGGGACCTGGCTGCTGGGCATGAGGAAGTACTTTTAGCTACATAATTACTCTTCAAAGGTAGAAGGGAGAATTTCCATCTATCAGCTCAAGGGAAAAGCATCAATGTGGTGGGACCAATTTGTGCAAGTGCAACACATTGATGAGAGAAAGGTTACTTGGAGGGAGTTCAAGAGGTATTTTCAAAAGAAATACTTAAGCAAATGTTACTATGATAGGAAAATGAAGGAGTTATTTGAACTCCATCTTGGAAGTATGACCATAGATGAGTATGAGAGGATATTTTTAGAGCTATTGAAGTATGTTTCTTTCATCAATGATGAACATGTTAAGATTCAAAGGTACTTGAGTGGGCTGCCATCATTTATTAGTGAGAAGACCAATATGATGATACCAAGACATTGGAGGAAACTATAAGGAGAGCCAAGTGTATCTATGATCAACATAGAGTAAGACCCACTTACCAAAAGGCTTGGGAAAACAATAAGAAAGGAAAGATGGAGTAGAGGAAGAATGGGACCCAACCACCATTTTTCAAAAATAATTTGCAGGGACAATCAACTCCCAAGGAGCCAAGAATGATAGAGGCAATGGGGCAAAGACCAAGGTAACAACCAATGAAGTGTTGGAGTTGTGAGGGAGATCATATGTACATAGATTGTCCTCACAAAGGTGAAAAAGTGAGGACTGTTCACAATGTACAACAAGCTAATACAATGGAGGACATGGGCATAAATGTACCTAGGATCTATGTAGCCTTGGATAACAAGAAAGCTGAGTTTCAATCACATATGATTGAAGTGGGAGGTAAGATCAACAACCAAACCATTGCTATTTTAATTGATTCGGGAGCTAGTCATAGTTATCTAGATCCTAAGATGGTGGAAATATTTCAATTGCTAAAAAGTAAGCTTGGGAAGCCTTGGTTGGTACAAATAGATATAGGAGAAAAAAGGAAAATTAATGAGATGGTTAAGGCATGTCCAATGGACATGAATTGACTGAGCACAAAAGTAGATTTGAATATTATATCTTTGGGCTCATACGACTTCCTAATTGGTATGGATTGGTTGGACATGCATTATGTTGTTCTAGATTGTTATGATAAGACTTTTACTTGCTTGGATGAAGAAGGGAACTTGAAAACACTACAAGGTATTCCAAGGGTTGTAACTATTAGAGAAGTTTTAGCCTTGCATTTGAAGAAAATATTCAGGAAAGGATGTTAAGTATTTGTGACACATATGTAAGAGGCACCTAAGGATAAAGTGCCAAATATTGAAGACTATGCAGTTCTAAGGGAGTTTAAATATGTATTTAGAAAAATATTGGGGTTTCCACCCAAGAATGATATTGATTTCTCTATAAATCTAATGCTTGGAGTAGCCCTAGTATCCAAGAATCCTTAAAGGATGAGTACACCAAAATTGAAAGAATTGCAAATGCAACTTGGAGAGATTTCGAAGAAGGGGTATATACACCCAAGTGTGTCATCTTAGGGTGCCCCAATATTATTTGTGAAGAAAAAGGATGGAACGTTCAGACTTTGTATTGATTTCAGGCAGCTGAATAAGGTATCAATGAAGAACAAGTATCCTTTGCCAAGGATAGATGATCTCTTTGACCAGCTGAAAGATGCAAAAATATTCTCTAAGATTGACCTCATATTAGGCTATCATCGGGTAAGAATTAAAGAGGAAGACATCAACAAGACACCCTTCGGGATGAGGTATGGACATTATGAGTTTACAATAGTTCCATTTGGGTTGTGAAATGCACGGTCAACTGTCTTCATGTGTTTAATGAATGATATTTTAAGAGAATCCTTAGATAAGTTTGTCATTGTATTTTTGAATGGCATACTTATTTAATCTAACTTTGAAGAAGAGAATGAGTAACACTTGAAGATGGTGCGACAAGTATTGAGGGAGCATCAACTATATGCAAAGTTTAGCAAGTTCTCATTTTACCAGAGGCAGATTCATTACTTGGGACATATCATTTCAGAGGAAGATATAACCGTGGACCCAGAGAAGATACAACCCATTGAAGGATGGAAAACACCAAGGAATGTCACAAAGGTGAGATCTTTCTGTATTTTTTAACCTTGTATAATTATTTACTGCAAACAAATTTTCAATAAAAGAACAAAAATGATACAATGGAAAATACACACATTACACAGATATTTATCCACTGGAAACCCAAACCGGGAAAACCAACACATTATATATTCATCCATCACATACATTGTTTACAATAAAATATACATATAGGATCCCATAGCATCCAAAGCCCTAATCCAATAACCCGAATTAGTCAACAACCCTAATTCCTTAACCAGAAATAGAAAACCATTGGCGAAAACCATGTGCCGAAAAACGACCCAAAAACAGATGCAAAAAATCGCCAATTTTTTTTTTTTTTTTTCGGGGGTGCTACTTTGAACCCCCACGCAGGGGGGCTCCCACCCCCCTACGACCCCCCTATGACCCCCAAGAAAGGGGGAATTCTGGCCCCCTCTTACCCCCATATGTGCCCAGCGCAACGTAGACACTAGTTCCAACTATGCAAAGAATATAACACATACCCAACACTTTCATGGGACTTCCAGGGTACTACAAAAGGTTTATTGAAGGATTCTCAAAGATTGCACACCCAATCACATATTTGCAAAAGAAAGGTGTGAGATTTGAATGGACTGTTGATTGTGAAGGAATCTTCCAACACTTGAAGTATTTATTGACAAGTGCACCAATATTAAGAATTATTGATTCGAACGTAGACTTCATTGTATGCACAAATGCTTGTAAAGAAGGGATTGGGGGAGTCCCTAGTCAGAATGGGCATGCGGTATGCTATGAATTAAGGGAGTTAAAAGAGTATGAAAGGGATTATGCTACTCATGATTTATAATTGGAAGCCATAGTGCATGCCTTGAAAATGTGGAGGCACTACTTCATGGGGAAAATATTTGAGTTGAGGATAGACCATAGTGGTATGAAATATTTATTTGGGCAACGAACTCTAAATGCCAAGAAAAGTAGGTGGTTAGAATTCCTCAGTGAGTATGACTTTGATATAAAGCATATCAAGGGTAAAGAGAATAAGGTGGTTGATGCACTCAACAGGAGCTTGCATGAGATGCATGCTACAACCATTATCATGTACAAATCAGATTTGAAAGACAAAATGTTATAGGCTGCAAAATTAGATCAACACTATGTGAAAATAAAGATAAAGCTACAACAAGGTATTTTGCAACAAAAAATGAAGATTTTGAGTTAAAAGAAGATGGAATCCTCATCTATAGGGGCAGATTTTATGTACCAGAATCTCAGGAGTTGAAACACCTGATATTAAAAGAAATGCATAATGTTCCCTATGCAAGACACCCAGGTTATCAGGAAACCATTACTTCTGTCAAGAGTCAATATTATTGGCCAGGTATGAAGAAAGAAGTAGCTGATTTTATTGCCAGGTGTTTGGAATGTTAAAAAATCAAGGTTGAGCATAGACACCCAACTGGTTTGCTACAACCATTACCCATTCCTGAGTGGAAATGGGAAGTTGTTACAATGGATTTTATCACGAAGCTGTCTAGAACTATCAAGCAACATGTGTAATACCCCTAGGCCAAACCCCAACTGTAAATGTAAATACAAATGTACTTAGGCTGGTGAGTCGGGATGCAGAAAGGACATAATATATGTGATGCAAACGTAAATGTATTTACATGCAAATATTAATGAAAAACACATCACTGTGTGAAAACCAACCATGTAAAAGAGTATGGGGGACTAAACTCCACTAGTTAGGGAAGGGGGCTAAAAATTTAAGGATAAGGGGTTAAGCTAGAGAGCTTAAGCCAAAAAGGAATATTATATTAATATTCCTTAAAATATAAGGTATGGATAATTATTTTATCCTAAGTTCTAAGGATGAGGACAAGTGGGCCAAAGTAGATCTCAACCTGGCAAGTCTCAAATTAGGGACATGTATACAAAGAGTTTGGACTTAGTGCATTTTCCATTTATTCCATCATTCCTCCATTCCCGGACTCACAGATTTCAACTACCCACCGTACCTCTCTGTCACGAGCAGTGTACATGTACCTTAATTGAACGAGTACGATAAATGTACTTGTACCTATACATGGTTAACTTAAGAGTTGTACTGAAGATGCAGGTTGTCAGGCCCATGAGAAATTCTCTCTGGGTGAGAGAATTGCTAGGAATTGTTTTCCCGAAGGTGCCAAAACTGCAGCTATAGAGCTCTGAGACTTCATGTACGACCTGTTACTAAAGCCACAGAAAGGAAATGGGGCAGCCAAAAGACTGTTGAGCAGAGAAGGGGCACATTTCCTAGGGTGGGACATGCATGTGGGGAGTGAGGGATTGTAGGTTGTCAGTTCGAGTTGTCACATGTGAGGGAGTTTTTCCTATTTCCTGAGACACATCAACCTAGTTAAGAATTCCTTTACCTAGGTGGAGTTTAGTCCCAACTCGGGGGTGACCCACTGCTGAGACTTTTGAGCATTATGGTCTAAGGCTGGGAGGAACATGGAAGGTCTGCACGCAGTTGGTGGTATTTTTATCAAAGATAAGTGTCAATTGTGTGTTAAATTACATGATGCATTATTATTTATGCATTTACTTTTATGGATTTTTCTTGTGTATGTTGTATGTGTATTTCTGTTACTATTATGTATAAATTTGTGTATTTGCAGAGTATTTGTATGTTTAAATATTGTATGCAGTTTGAAAATTATTTCATGTGGCATAGCCCAATAGTTGGTTGCTTGGGATGCTACAACATGATTCTATCATGGTAGTAGTAGAAAATCTTACTAAAGTTGCCCACTTTATTCTAGTAAAACTCACACACAAGGAAGCTAACATTGTCGACATTATACAAGGGAAATTGCTAGATTGCATGGTGTACCTAAGGCAATTGTGTCGAACGCAGATCCCAAGTTCACATCAAATTTTTGGAAGGGATTATTTAAAGGATCTGGGACAAATATGAATTATAACACAACCTACCATCTAGAGTCAGATGGGAAAATAGAAAGGGTAAATCAAGTGATAGAAGATATGCTAAGAATGTATGTGATGGACAAACTGATGCAGTGGGAAAAATATTTACATTTGGTTGAGTTTGCTTATAACAATGGGTATCAAGCATCTCTAAAGATGAGCCCATTTGAGGAAATTTATGGCAAAAAGTGCAACACATCAGTGAGTTGGGACAAACCACCAGAAAAATCAGTGTTTGGGCCAGATTTGCTAAGAGAAATGGAAGAGCAAATGATGAAAATAAAACATAACTTAAAGGCTGCTCAAGATAGGAAGAAAAGTTATGCAGATAAATGCAGAACTCATAGAGAATTTAAAGTGGGTGAACACATGTTTTTTAAAGTGAAAGCTAGGAAGAGTTCACTTAAGTTGGGAAATTGTTCAAAGCTGGCAACACGTTATTGTTGGTCGTTTGAAATCCTAGAGAGATTTGGTCATGTCGCATACATGCTTGCACTGCCTGCATCCATATGCATTCATAATGTGTTTCATGTATCTTTACTTAAAAAGTATGTTCTTGATGCTAATCATGTAATTGATTGGAATGTGATTCAGATGGAGCAAGAAGGTGACTTCGAGTTCATTTGGTGTGCATATTGGACCGGAAAGTCAAGCTGCTTTGGAATCGAAAAAAAGGACAGGTAAAGGTGCAATGGACCTATTACGGTCCTACATATGCAACTTGGGAGCACGAGGATGCTATGCATGCAAAGTACCCATATATTTTTGAATACTTTTGAACTTTGATTGTACATAATGCACTGAGGACACTGCATAAATAAGGGGGTGGGTAATGTAATACACTATCCCGAACCCTAATTGTAAATGTAAATGTACATATAGACTGGTGAGTTGTCAACACTAAGTTTTGGGTTATGTTTTTGTGTGCATGCACAAAAAGTGGAGTGTGTGCCCATTTCATAGTTTGCCTGCATTTGAGGAAGTGCGTGAGGATTGTTTTGAAGTGTGCATCAGACCAGGGTTTGTAGCCAGGATATTTTGGGGCCAAAGAGCCTTTGTATATCAATATTTTGAGGTCAAAGTGTCTATGTGGTTTAGTGCGACAAAGTGTTTAGTTTTGTGCGCACACCAAGGGAGGGTGCGCATCGATTTCATAGTTTTACGCACACTCGAATACGTGCATCATGAATCTAAAAGGCCAATGAGATTATCTTTGTAAAAATGTAATGACACTTAGATAATTAATGAAAACATATCACTGTGTGCAGACTAATCAGACAAAAAGAGACGGGGGGCTTAAACTCCACTAGAAAAGGAAAAATGTGCTAAGGGTTAGGAAGAGGGAATATTTTAATAATAATTCCAAAAGTATAATTTATGGGATATATATTTATCCTAAGTTCCTAAGGGATGGGAACAAGTCACCAAGTGGAGCGAAGCTAGTTCTTAAGGTGACAAGTGTCTAGTTTTAGTCATGCAATATGTTGTTGGGCCTTAATGTATTTCAGGGGGATTCACTCATTTCTTTAGGATGCAGATCAAATTTCCTCTGCTAAGCATATGTATCTTGCTAGCATCACATAACCATGTACTTGGGAAGGTGTTGTGACATGAACTACAACCCTCGATTTTATTTTTTTATTCGGTTACTTCCCTTAAAAATGGAGCCCCTTATTTTTGAGCCTAAGAGAAAGCTCATAAGTCCCTTCTTCATCTAAAATATTCTTCTAGTAATTCATGTTTCACTTGGAAAACGAGCAAGCACTTAACATTGCAATTCAATTATAAATCGACAAAGTTACTTTCAACTCCTCCAAATAGTTCAAAGGAGTTACTTCAAACTCCTTCGAACATTTCATAAGAGTTACTTCAAACTCCTTCAAAAATTTTGGAGGAGTTACTTCAAACTCCTCTGAACAAGTTCAAAGGAGTTCCTTTCGTTCATTCCGATGTACAATGATATCATGAGAGTTTGGGGAAACTCCTCCGATATGATCGTATGATTTACTTCTAACTCTTTCGAACTGATCAAACAACTTGATCTTAACTCCTCTGACCTAAACTACCCCAAATACTGCATTAAATGCCATTAAGTAACTTTTTTTTCTATAAAACAAAATAGGGTCGTGACTAGTGTTATTCAACCATTTACAATTGAACGAGAAAACCGAGAATGAAAGCATCAAGCTGAACACCGTTTGAAACCTTCCCCTATCCATTTCCAACACATGGCTACACAGACTAAGTAAAGTTATCTCTATCTTTCCATTTTATTTAAGCTAGGGTTAGGTCTTTGTTTTATTTTTTCTTACTCCCTTTGCCCTATCTCAATAACCTTTTTCTTTTGCCCCTTTTTCTTTGTCACTTTGCCCCTGGCCACACCTTTCCCTTTCCTTTTTCTGCCATCCTTATATTTTCTCTGAATCTATTCCTAGCTACAAAATTCACAAACAGTGGGCTCCCCTCTATCATGATAAATTTCTTCCTATCCCCGCACTTAACCATTGCAAGCCACAAAACCCGTCCGAGGCACAAACACCTTGACCTAAGATATCCCTAAGGTTCCCTCTTACTCTTCCAAAATAACTGTGGTGCTCATGATCGCTCTCTTTGTTTGCAAAAAACACTAATACAAAGAATTTTATAGTAACTCTTCCACATGTTTTCAAAACAAATGGAAACAACTCCTCTGATCATATCGAAGGAGTTACTTTCAACTCCTTTGATACCATTAGAGGAGTTCCTGGTAAATGTTCTAAACTCCTCGATATGATGACTAACCCTTTTGAATATATATCAGAGAAGTTACTAACAACTTCTCCGGTGTGCTCGAAGGAGTTGTCACTAACTGCTCTGATATGCTCGGAGTTGTTACTAACTCCTCTGATATGTTCGGAGGAGTTATTAATAAATCTTCCGATCTACCTTAAGGAATTTGTTTTCTTATGCTTCGATATCATCTTTTAGGATGATTCCCAGAACATTCCACCCCAAAATCTCACTGAGAATTGTCTACTTTTAACCTGGCATTTGTGAGAAGTAGCTTGCTATGTCTTGACAATCTCAATATTCTTATAATTGTCCGATCATTTAACTGTATTTCCAATAAAAATGCTCTAAATTCATCCTATCTGAAGGTTCAAACATGTCACCATGAAATAAGACGACGATGAAATCAATAGGGGTTGAGCCATCTAGCAACTCCTAGTAGACAATAGAGACAAAAAGTGTCAGAATCGTATATTATGATATGTTGAGACTTCTAGACAAAGATGGAGAGACCTTAAAATGGGGAGAAGTATATTATATGTTTAAGAAATCAAAATTCTTTGAGAAGGTAGAGGAACCAGTTGAGCTCCAGGTGTTTAAGAACATAAAAAAATCGAGAATTTTTAGGGTGGAAACACATCCAACAGTTTTCCCTTGTGCGAATGCCATTTCTTGGATTTTGAAGAATGCAGACATAGATAGTCAATATATATTTAATGCAAGAAAAGAACCTATAGCTTCATTCAGGCCCGATGATTTAGCTAAGTGTTACCACATTGAAGCTGGGAACAAAAGGCTAGATGGTCAACTCCTCAACGAGTTGGAGCTTACACAGAAAGATTTATTCCCCACATGGTATAAAGAAGACATGCAGTGTAAATATCGACCCAAGAGTCGATACCCCACAACCAATTTAAGGAGACCCTACTAGTATATGGTATCCATGCTATGCAGGTTGTACGCAGAATCATATGCAACCCATTTTCCCTTATCATACATGCCCCTAATTTATTTCTATGCAGATGTGGGGGTCTTATTCAACTAGGCAGACATATTGTATGAAAATTCCAAGGCTGCCATCTCTGTAGTTACACAAGCACAACCAAGAAACTTTCCTAGTTTTAATGTGTCTTCCTATCTTCTAGACATAATTTGTATCACTCACAAGTACCCAAACATGGGATGGATTTGGTTTCCCGCCGATGTTGCTATCCACATCTACGACAAGATGTTTTGGGAGCACAAATATCGAACAAACTATCAAAGAATCTGTGAACACTTCCTTGCCCCATTGTGTGAATTTATTTTTTGCACCTCCCCACCTTGTATGATAGACAAGGCCATAATAGTCATAAGAAGGATTGGGGACTGGTATTTAATGGAACATTGTACATATATAAGGATATATGGTGCAATGAAACCACCCCATATACTTCCTCGGTTCATCCCTAACAAACTTGTACTCCAGGAAGTGGCATATCAAACTACCATACATGGGGTCAGAGGAATGTTATATAGATAAAAGAAAGCAATTTGGCCTCCACTACCTCCTTAAATTGCAACTATTTCTTTGAAAACACCAAACAATCCCAGAAAAAAGTAGACATCTTACTTTCCTACCACTTTGGAGAGGAAAGATTTAGGAGGCATAACCCTAAGAACATCGTCAAAGAACACTTAAATAGTATGAGGCTCCTATATGAGTACACCACTAAGTTTTTGGGAAGAAGATGAAGTACATAAAAATTCCAGGACTTACGACGAGGTCATTTTCAACAAGCGGGGCTAGCCAAAAGGAAGAATTGTGGATGAAGAAGCTGCAAGAGAGGCAGCCATAAAATATGTAGAGAAAGATGCCAAAAGGAAGAATTGCGGATGAAGAAGCTGCAAGAGAGGCAGCCATAAAATATGTAGAGAAAGATGAAGTTGAGAGATATTCCTCCATATTTGTCTCAACTCATTCATGTTCCATGGAAGAGGATGAAGAGGCACCGAAAAAATGAAGAGAAAGAGGCGAGGATCATAGAGATAGAAGAGAGGCTCCAACAAGTAAATATTGATGAAAGGAGTCTTCTCAATTTTAAGACCAATGCAAAAAAAGTGAGGAATGATTTGGAAGGTGCCATCATTTATATGTATTCCAATTTGCATATCTTCCAAAATGTGGTTGCAACAATTATTGAACAAAACAACCAGATACAAATGCAGTTGACACAATACAACACTATCCGTGAAGGTATAGTAGACATTGATACTTGGATAACAGAGAATCCTGTTGCGCCTCCGAAGCTGTATAGACCCTCAAAATCAACAAGAATGACAAACCTATATGCATTAGATCATTGCTAGCAGGTAAGGCAAAGGAAAGACAATGAAGTAACCAAAGAAATGGGGATATGTTCAAGAACTCACAAAGTTGCCCAGGAGCTGATAAGGAATGGTCATCTCCCAAGATTAGATGAACTTGGGAAGAATATGGTCACAGAAGAGTTGGTGAATTCAGTCCAAGACAACACAAGTCAAAGGACACAAATAGTCGAAGCAATAACCTTTGT
This sequence comes from Picea mariana, assembly GCA_032191745.1. Classification (NCBI taxonomy): domain Eukaryota; kingdom Viridiplantae; phylum Streptophyta; class Pinopsida; order Pinales; family Pinaceae; genus Picea; species Picea mariana. The sequence goes on along the minus strand of JASDQU010100205.1, from coordinate 497,651 downwards.
CTCTACTCATCTTATTGAACATCATCTACTACAACTGATGAATCTTCATACTATGATACATGCTTACATGGCAAGACTGGAGAAATATATGAGAGCCCTTGATGATAGCATCGCCATGATCAAAGAAACAATGGAAAAACTATCTTATGGGAGATTTGAGTCACTATATAACCAATTGGAGGTTTGGACAACTTATCTCCAAAGCAAAAGTTCATAGGAAAAGGACAAACCATTGTTTTTCTTTCATCCTTTTCCTAACTACTTCAAATTTAGTCCTCTCTGCCACTTGTTATGAGTAAAAAGAAAGTGAATAGTTTTGTAACTGCCTCTTCAAGAAGAAGGTGAAAAGACAACTAAGAGCTACTAGTTTTTGTATAAAATAGAATAGAGGCTCCTTTGAGAAGGACTTTTTTGTGGCTTTTCAAGCATTGTATAGACCCAAGAACATTTTCGAGAACTTATATGGTGTTAATGAATATTGAGAAGCCCTCAGGGCCAACATGCTATAGAAGGAATTCTGTGTAGAAACTGATCGAAGCTTTGAACTACTTCAAGTGAAGATATTTGTTGTTTCTATGGATTGTAAGCATGTTGTTTGTTGTAGACTAATTCTTATACAATCTTTGTTATTCTACAATTATTTCCATTTCTTTGAATATTTCAATGTCTTGAGATTTGTGGGTTATTACAGTATATGTTGTTGTGATCTAGACTAATCTTTTTGTTTGTAAATAAAGAGAAACTATTTATTACCTTCAATATCAGTCATTACATTGCATATATTCTACCACTTGTTTTGCCACAATTGGGAAACCAGAACAAGTGGCCTACTAAAAGGTTTTAGTTGTCTTACATGTAGCATTATAAACAAAAAAACTACCATACACTGGAATCCATAAACGAATACCATACATCCAAAGGAAGATTAACTGCCATTATTCAGAAAAAAGTAACAAAACTAGAAAAAAAAAACAAAAAACTGGAGGAGCTAGGCAATGTGCGAATCCGAACATCCATGAATGCTGTAGGTTGGGAATTTTTTTTGACCATAGGTCGGGCAACTCTTCTTGTATGGAGCATCTGCCAAGGGATCAAACAAGAGGTCCATTCATTGGCCAAGAATGCACTGATTTTGCAACTGGTCATCGAGCGTACGTCTCATGTCAAAGATAACCTGAAGATGTTCTTCCGAGAGTCGGTGTGGGGTGAGCAGAGGTTGCTCAAGATCTATTTATGCATCTATAGTCTTTGGAGGAGATTATTCCAATGATATGTTTTTGGAATTATTTGTTCATCCTTCCAACTAGGGGGAATTTATTCCTCCACTATGCAACCGCCTATGCCACCACCTTGAACCTGTGAGTTGACTTTGGGAGGGACGATTTGAAGATGGAAATCAATTGGAGGAGTTTCCTCCTCAAGTGGAGGAGTTTCCTCCTCAAGTGGAGTAGTTTCCTCCTCAATTGGGCAACTACCAGAGTCCAACATGGGATTAGAGGGGGGTGGTAGGGATTGCTAAGATGGTTCCAACCAATTCTAGCTAGAGCTAGGAGAGTTGATGGTCATTAGATCAAGCTGTGAGGGGGGAAGCCTATTGCGCTTAGATATGGAGTCGTAATACAATGATCCCCTTTTGGACTTTCCCCTCTCCCTTGGCATGGAAAAGGAATTTTGGATAAGACTGTAATGGGTGACTGATGAAGGAGTAGAGGCGGTCGGACAGAGGTGAAAGAGCATGAAAGAACCAGAGAGCATGAGAGTTTGCAGAAAATTGAGAATGGGAGAGCGCGTTGGGGCTCTTACCTTCATATTGTCCTGTGAATTGACAGAGAGAGTTGCCATGAAAGAGAAGGTGAGAGATTCCCTAAGGCTGGTACCTACTCATGTACTCCCATCTTGGCTCGTGCGGGGGGGCATTAAACCTTCTGGAGTTTCCCAACGCACTACCATTACTCTAGGCTGAGAGTGGGTCATTCAAACAAAGTGGGAGGGGGGATGGCAACGAGGGTTGATAACACCCTTTGCTTTCAGATGCCACCTGTCTCCTGCTGGAGGCCATATGTCACCGCATCTAGGAGAGGATAGTCTTGGAGAGCCAACTCCTTGCAATGAAACAACAATTGGGAGTTCTGGAACTGGTTTGTGTCAATGAAGATGGAGTTCTGAGTGAAATTTACTCCTTCATTAGCTATCTTGTCCAAAACCTTGTTGGATTCACATCTAATGTGCGAGGTTATTAGAGTGAGTGAGGGCTTGAGAAGAGCTTGCAGGCTATTTAGGGGGCCCAGGAGGTGCCAACTTGGAGTGATTTTTTCTGGATCCTTTCTAGTTATGATTTTGGTAGCAAGATTAATGATTACCTTGGAGCCCCCTTCTATTATGAGGTGAGTAAGATTGTGGTCAACCACCATTTGGATCCCTTTGATTAGACCCCTGATTTTTGTTGAGTTGTTTGTATCATATCCTAAATAGTCTTCCATGAGAAACTGAATTTGGCTGGCACTGTCTCAATTCTCCATAGCCTGCCTGACCCAAATTTCCCTTGGAAGCACCATCGAAGTTGAATTTGTGAAAACCCAAAGGAGGAGGAAGCCAAGGGATTAGACTAGTCAAGGAGGATTTTGAGGGAGACCGTGTGGGAGTGAGAGTAGAGGGTATGGGAAAATGCCAAGAGTTCAGAACATAAGATTCAAAGTGATCTATGGGAATATCTTCTTGGGATCAAGAATGGGTTTGGATGGTTTCCTAAATATGCTTGTGGATAGTGGTCGAAAGGAGAGAGGGAGGGGAAGCTTGAGAGTGGAATATCTATCTATTCCTCTCTTTCCACAATTGCCAAACAATGAATCCTGGAAGGAGTTGCCAAATTCTATTCAAGATGGGGCTTTTGTAGGATCCAGTTCCCCAGTTTTTTATTGTGTTAATGATGTTATTCCTTTCTCTTCTGGTTCTTCTCATGCATTGGGTATCCTGGTTCCAGATTAACTCACTGAGTGGGCATTGGTTGAGGAGGTGCTCCATGGTCTCTTCCTGCTATTGGAAAAGATGACAAATTGAGGGGCCTATGAAGCCTCATTACCTGAGATTATCCCAAGTCAATATTTTGTTTTGAACCATAAGCCAAAGGAAAGTGGAGATTTTTGGCCAAAATTTGGAATTCCATATTATTTCCCATAGGTGCTCTTTTTGGAGGTTGTGGAAGTTTTCCTGCAAATTGTAGCCTTCTTTGAGTGTGAAATTTCCATTATGAGTGTACCCCCAACGGATAATATCTGGAACTTCACTTATGCGAATCCTACTTTGGTTTGTCATTTATTTCCAATGCTATAAGTCACAGTCTGCTGCAATATGGAGATCCTGTGATGTCGTTTTCCAACTGCGCTAGGGAGGATTAAGGGAGACATCTAGCCATAGGTCAGCCAGTTTGAGGGAGTTCATATCATGGATGTGATCATGATAATATCTTAGATTGTCCTCAGATTGTAGGGGTGGCAATTGCTACCAAGAATTTGTCCAGAATAGAGTGTTTTGACCGTTTCAGATTTCCCAAAAAGTATGTGCTTGTTTGAGTGGGAAATTTTTCCATGCTACGTTCCAAATGTTAGAACCTTGAATCCTATCTTGCATCTATATAAAGTGAGCTTGAGGGATGTTCGGGGCATATTTGTGTTTCCAAAGTTTGGCCCATAGTTCTGCTGGAGTTTTGAGTCAAGGCCACTAGATCTTTGCCCCCATTGTATTGTTTAGTTTGCCTAGGTCCCAAAGGCCCAAACCTCCCAGGGATTTAGGTTTACAGGCTTTAAGAAGGGCCCATTTTTTGTTGGGGTCATGACCATGCCAAAGGAAGTTCCTCTGTAGGTTCGTTATGATTTTTATAACAAATTGTGGGGCAACAAGGGCTGAGAAGAGGTACGCAAGGATGGCTTGAAGCACGGATTTCAGAAGGATGAGTCTAGCAGGGAGGTTAAGGCATATGAAAGTCCAATTACTTAGGCGGTTAGAAATTGAGAGGATGAGGGAGTCTCAGGAATATTTTGGGCATCGAAATTTGAAAGTGGGAGCCTCAGGTACTGGGATGGAAGGGAGAAAATTGGTATATTCAGTAGACGAGAAATATGTTGTTGGATAGATGCATGAGTGTTGAAGAAGAAAAGCTGAGATTTTTCCAAGTTAAAGGAGGTCCCAAAGGCTTCACTGAAATAATTGAGAATGGATTTGAGTTTGTTGGATTCTTGAGCGATAGGGGTGTTCAAGAGCATTTTGTCATCTACAAATTGGCTGTGAGAGGCCGCAGGTTGAAGCCCGTGTAGATGGAGGCCTTGCAGAGATCCATCCAGGATGGAAGGTTTGATGTAATGGCCTAGGCCTTTTTCCATGATGACAAATAGAAATGGAGAAAGCGGGTCTCATTGTCTTATTCCTCTGGTAGGGGAGAAGGGTTGTGAGGGGAATCTGTTGAGAAGAATGGAGAAGACTGAGGAGATGAGATTCATTATCCAAGAGATCCATTCATTGTTGAAGCCGAAGGCTATCAAAAGGGCTTTCATATAATGCCAACTTAATCGGTCAAAGGATTTTGAGAGATACAATTTAAGGAGCATACCTAGGGTGTGAGTCCTCTTGAGCGAGTGGATGACTTTGTGGACAAGGATGACACTGTCCATGATTTTCCTTCCTTCCACATAGCCTGATTGTTCTTTGTAGATGATGAAAGGGAGAACAGTATTGAGACGCAAAGAATTGAATTTGGAGATGATTTTGTAGATTACATTGCATAAATCTATTGGTCGGAATTTCTTCGGATTAGTAACCCACTCTTCCTTTGGAATTAGGGTGAGAAAGGTAGCATTTAAAGTTGGGAGGACTTTGCCTGAGGTGTGGGATTCCTCAACTAGCTTCCACACCTCTTCATGTAGCATGGACCAATAGTAGTGGAAGAAGTTCATGGTGAAGCCATCCAAACCTAGATCTTTTCCCTTGGGAAAATCCTGGACTGCCTAATCCACTTCTGCTTGCATTATGGGCCGCATTAGAGCCTCATTTTGTTCTAGGGTGATTAGGGCTGGGACATTTTGAATGACCCCATTGATCGCTAGAGTTCGATCAATGGGAGGCTCTGAAAGTAGTTCCTTGTAGAAATCGACCAACTCATTTGCTATTTCCTTATGGGTTAGAATGGTGTTACCTTGTCCATCTTCAAGCTTTGTAATGCGATTGATGAAGAGTCTATGGATCATGGAGTGGTGGAAGAATTTTGAATTCTTTTCTCCTTCCTTGAGCCATTGCACATGATATTTCTGTCTCCAGAGAGTTTCCTCCTACTTATATCTCTCTTCAGGCTACCTCTTGAGGGAGTCTTCCTCTTTTTTCGAGGTGTCTATGTGACCTGTTAGAATGATCTACTTCTGAATGTCTTCTAGTCTCTGTTCAAGTGCTTTTTTCTCTTGAAATATATTGTTGAAAACATCCTTATTCCATTGACGAAGATGGTGTTTGAAATTTTTTAACCTTTGTTGGAACCTATACATTTTGGTACCTTGCTGAATCTCCACCTTGGTCCACCAGTTACGGGATAACTGTTACACGCCAAAATTCCTCACTTCCATAATGTCACATTATCATTCTCGCAAGTGTCACACTTTTTGTCACAAGTGTCATAAATGTCACATTTCTGTTCTGCATATGTCGCATTATGAATGACACCATGGAAACACTTGATACATCCTCTAGAACATGTTGGAAGGGGAAACCACATCATTTGACAAGCTAAGAAAAATCTTTTTCCTTGAGAAATGGTCATCTTAATGAACTTTTTGAAGATCATCGCTCCCCTTCTCATATGCAGGGAGCGCTAGTGCCCCCTGTTCATCTAGCAGGGAGAATTGTAGTGCTCTCTTGCCAATTTTGAGGGAGCGTCGATTGGTTGAGAGAATCATGGGAAGAAATCCCCCTTATCTCTAAAGACATCTAGATATGATCCAAGTTGGTTTGGCTTGAATCCAAGCTTTAGGCTGCATCTAAGGGAGATGCCACAACTGATGGAGTCATATCCTCAACTTATTCCAAATATGACTAAGGTGGTTAAGCCTGTTAAAGCCTATAAAGTTAGGCATTCTCCTGGTGAAAAGGAGGAGAATAATCAACATTTTTTTTTTTATTATGATCGTGGACATTTTGAGCAAGGGGTTGGACAAGGAGGACTTGGAGAGGTTGCTGCAACTGCATCTACAGATTGTAAGTTCCTTGTAGTGTTTTCATTAATATATGCTTGGCCTATTTCCTTCAAGTTTGTGTATGGTTGCATATACGTGTATTTCATTGATAAATTTAGTTTAAACTAATCTTGGTAGAGTAGGAAGTTTGCGTTGTCTTTGTTATCTATTGGATTGCAGATATCATTAAGGAGCTTGAAGACCAAGTTCAACCTGGATTAAGTGAGGACAAGCTTCAAAAAAAGGTACATCATACTTTCTTCATCTTTTCCCTTTGACTAGATTAACTACATTTAAAGGAATGTTAGTGTCCAATGTTAGCATATTTTTGTCTTGGTAATAGGGGTCTAGAATCCAAGAAGATATTCACTTGTCCATAAGGGAATTTTCCTACAACAATAGCTCTTGGAAATCTGGATGAGCTAACCAAAATTTCTCAAACCCAAAGGGTTTGAACCTAGGAGTGTCTATTGTGTCTATCCAGAGTTGCACTGGCCAATGATCAAACATTGGCCTCTACCATTGCTCCTTCCAACATTAGGGTTTCTGAGATTAAGAAACGATCTAACCTGCAGGCTATTTGTTGAAGACTAGAGAGTTTATTGAACCAAGTAAAGGATCTGTTGCCTATTTCAATATCAACTAGTTTGACATGGTCTATAAGTTCCTTGAGTTTAATGTTGTCCTGTTCCAGGCGTTTCTTTCCTCCTTTTTTTCTTCGAGTGTGAGGATGATGTTAATATCTCCTCCAAATATCCATTGTTTGTGGCCAACCAGAGTTCCAAGATAAGATAATTTTTTGAGGAAGAGATCTTTCTCTTGGCTGCTTTGAGGGCCATAGGTGTTAGTAATCATTCCATATTTGTTAGATCCAATAGCACAATAGTAAGCAGTCAGGGTGCTAGTTGTAAAGAGAGCTTGATCAACTATGACTGTGGTATGGTTCCATAGGATGGCTAGACCCCTTGAAAGCTCCTTTCAAATCCATATGAAAAAAGTTGCATTGTCGACAACATATTTTAAATAGATCTTCGGCTGTATGTCCTGCACACTTTGTTTCTTGTAGCAAGAGAATGTCTGGATCTTCAGTTTTTATGCAGTTTCAAAGAATCAGTTGTTTGGATCTCCCATTCAAGCCTCTAATATTCCAGGTGATGATTTTCATCATAAACAATTGTGTGGGTGGGAGAAGGAGCTTTCTAAGAGGCACTGGATCTGCCCTGAGTTGATCATGTAATTTCCTGCTTCCTTTATTAGTTGTTGCATTGATTTTTTCCCATGTCTTCTTGTTTCTTTGGGGATCTTCCTAGGATCTGGGATTGGATCTGAGCTGATGCCCAGCCTAGAGGTGGCTCCTGTTGTGGAATCTAGGAAGACCTTGTGGACTTTTCTGAGTTGATCTTCCGGTATAGTTTTTAGATCCTTCTTATTGAGTGCTTCTTCTAGCTTGTCTAGATCAATGTCAGCTAGATCCTGCTCATCTATTAGCATGGAAATGTCTTCTTCAGCCTCTGAGTACTTTGTTGGATTTGAAAGGATCTCGGATTCAGGAATGGTGATTTTCTCAGGGCTTGGCTTCTGATTTTGTTTCTCTTTTCCTTTGTTGCTTCCCATATCTCTAGATAGAAGAGGGTTCTCTACCTATTCGACTTCTGGAATATGGTTGAGGGCATCGAAGGCGTTGGTATTGGATTTCCTTCACCCACCCCTGTGGTTAGGTTTTTTCTGTATTTTCTTCTGATGATTTTGAACATGTGTAAACCCATCTTTCTTTTTCTCCTCCGTGTCTGGCTTTGTTGGAGCATTGAATGGGAAATCCCTGAAGAGGTTCCCATGTTCATAACATTTCCTACAATGAAATGATATGTGTTCATAGTCAATGGTTTGGGCCCATTCCTCATCCTGATATTCCAGGGTTACTGACCCTGGTACGACTTTGGAGCTATTCACGTAGACACAGATTCAAGCATAATATGTGTATCTTCTTTGCTTGGTGGCTTTTGAGGATTTAACATGCCTACCTTGCATATTGTTGATACCCATTAGAATTTAATCTAACCATAAATCCCGAGGCAAGGAGTAGAAACGAATCCAGACTAGGGCAAAGGAAAAATCTTCCTTTTCAGGGCAAAAACAATCCATCCATAAACCCAAGTACAAACTCGCCGAGTTGTAGAAGTATGGTATGTTTTCGAAGATGTGATCCTTGTCTTCCAAGTTGTAGAAGATGACCGTGAAGAACCCTTTAGATCTTAGTTGGAGATCATAATCTCCTTTCAGATTCCACCAGGTTTTGATCTAGTGAGTGAGGTCTTTTTTTGAGGGCCAGAGTCCTAATTATTTTTCGATTAGAGCATGGTCCTTCATAAAATGGGTGTGCTCTCCTACCCTGGTTGATTTTATGATGTATTTTGGTGCTACTAGTTCCTGTGGGATACATTTTCCTGGTACCCAAATGCGAGAATATTTTGGATGCGACCGTTCCGCATCCATACCTGTTCCTTTATCTCGGTTGTTCTCTTCATGCATAAATTGGTCGTGTAAGTGCAGAGGGGGTTCGAAGGGGGGTTGCCTTGATCGGGATATTTCTGACTCATTTGCTGCTACATTCTGGTAAGAGGGGGATTTCACTCCTCCTTCTGCGCTCATTCTGTTGTGTAAGGGGTTTTGGTAGGATAGGTTGCACCAGACTTGAGCAGGGGAGGTCGAAACCGATGTTGAGGTCGAAATCGATGTTGTTGACGACTTGCAGTCCTTCTTTCTCCCCCCTGATAATCACAAAGACTTCACCGGTACCTCCCAACCAATGCTAGGTGTACTCTTCTTCCCCTTTATCCCCCCGAGCCACAAAGGGGCCACACACAAAAACCAAAACACAATAGCTCTCAAGCTTGCGTCGCAAGGAAGAGCTTCCACTCTTTCTACAAGCTTGGTATCCCAACTCTCACAACTAAAACATAGTCCACAAAATTTTGGCAGCATAACATTACCAAGAAAAAGTTGTGATCTAGACTAATCTTATTATACACGTATGTATGATAGTGTCTCCAATATTTCTCTTTTGTTACAACTAACTGTATAAAAGTTGTGTAAAGTTTTGGTTGCATTATAACTCACCGGTTACTCTAGCATGATCCTAGCTAGGAAGGTTAGAATATATTACTGATAGATTAGTTGTCTTTACATACACGATATTCATATACATCTCTACATTTCACCCACCTACTTTATCAGTACACTGGATCGTAACTGGTATGAAAACCAAAAAATAACTATAAGTGGAAGTCGGGCCAAATTTTGGATGGGAATCCTAATCCAAATGGTGTACAGTCTAATTGGGACTGTATACTGGGGAGGACCCCTTGATGTTGTCGGGTGAAGTTGAACCCATCAACATAAGGCTTGTGCGTTATTGAAGAGGTGGGTTGTCAGGCCTGTGTTTAATTGAAGAGGCGGGTTGTTAGGTTCATGTGCTATTGAAGAAGTGGGTTGTTAGGCCCATAAGCATTCTCTATGGGTGAGAGAACTTCTAGGAATTACTTTCCAAGGTGCCCCGTTGTAGCTACAGGGCTCTGAGACTTCATGTCTGACTTGTTGTTGAAGTCGTGGAAGGGAAGTGGGGAAACCAAAGGATTGTTGAGTAGATAAGGGGCACACTTTCTGGGGTGGGAGAGACATGTGGGGAATGAGGGACTGTAGTTTGTTTGTTGTGGTTGGAACCTTTGTCTTAGTGTTTTGACTGTTGATATACCTTAGCTTGGCTTAGGAATCCTTTGCCTTGGTGGAGTTTAATCCCCAGCTCAGGGGTGACAGCTGCTGAGAGTTTATGGGCGACAAAGTATATGGATGGGAGGAACATTTGAGGTCTGCACACAGTTGGTCGATTACAACAAAAGATAAGTGTCTTATTATGTGTATTATTCTTTGAGTAATGTGCATATACGTGTTAAATATATTTTTTGTTACAGTTGTATATATATTTGTGCATGGATTATATATGTTGTAGAATTGCATGCTTGTTGCATATGCAGGGCATGGGCCATGACAGTTATATGTGTTTATATACTATTTAACATGCGAATGATTATGTTATTTTCTGTTTATGGAATTGGTACATAATTATGTTGGGTTGTGAATGTATTATTAGTTTTGCATAATTGTTGCGGATGTAGAGCATGGTAGTTATTAAGTGTTTACTATTAGATAATTCCATGGTAACGGTCATGGGATTATGAGGCAAGGCCTGAATCATCGCGCATGTAGGGAAGTCAGTCCACCCGTGCAAATGGGACTAACCCCACGCGTGACATTTGAATGGTTGTGTGCGTATTCGTATCATGAGTTCATTTCGTTGTTATAGTCGCTATCTGTTAAGTAACTTCAATAATAATCGTATGGGTTCTAGCGCGAAGCTATAAATGTCATGTGTGTTGAGGGACAATTGACACATCCGAATCAACGATGATTGAGTGCATAGAATTGTAAGACATAGTTGCTGCACGTGGTATGATACCGGTTTGCTCACACTAGGAAAATGTAGTTGTGCGTAGCACCAAGCCAATTGTGTTCATTGTTGATTTCAATGAGTTGCTTCCATAGAAGAAATAATAGATATCAAAGCTTTATTTAGCAAGTTGCGGTAGTGGAGACTTTACAATGTGGTAATGAGACTCAACTAGGAGGATGAATATGTTGCAGAGTGGTATCAAAGTTCGAAATTTTTATGTGACATGGCCCAAAGTAGAATTGGGGATGTTACAACCGCGCAGATGTAGTCTCTTCAAATCAGAAAATGAATCTAATATTCACCTTTTCCTAAAGTTCTCTTATACCAAGGAGGTTTGGGAATATCTCAACAGAAACTTGGAATCAACATATACCATCTCTGATACAACAATTGAAGAACTTCAAAACTAGCTCTCCTCCCCAAATGTCGCCCCTTTCATATACCTTCCCCTCATAACCACTTGGGGCATTTTGCTTGCCCAAAATCATGCACTCTTTTAGGACAAGATCCCCCCCCCCTCCATCGATGCAACCCAATCTTTATCCATTCTTTCCTCCTACCCACAATTCCCACACCCCCATTGAAAAAGATCATCCTTGGGATTTCTTCTATGGTGCAGCCCAGGGATAGCCCTCTCGGGGAGGTGTAGGAGGTATCCTCTTTCTTTCTAAAATGCACTCAATCTCCTTCTCTTTTGGCATGGGCCCAACCACAAACAATCATAGTGAACTGATGGCACTCAATCCCATCCTCCTCCTAGTGAAGGAAAAATGCATCACAAATCTAGACATCTATGGAGACTCCAAAATTGTCATAAACTGGATGAATGGCTCTTCTAGTCTCCACAACTACCCTCTTTGGCCTATTTATTTTGAGATTCAGTGGTTAAAAAATGATTTCTCATTCATCGATTATTCACATTTCTACATGCAACAGAGCCAAGAGGTCTATGGACTCTCCAAAAGTGGATTGGAAATGGACAAGGGAGTACAAAAAATGCGGGAAAAAATCCCAGACATCGACATGAAATATCTTCACAATCCTGGGTTCTAAATCGGGGCAGTCTGCATCTTCTGCATCTTTTTGAGATTTTTGTACATGTTGTAGACATTGTTGTATCATACAACATATTTCTTTTTGTTACACAGATTCCTTCACATCTTTAGAAGGTCCTGCTCTTATCAACTTTTTGATAAGGAGATCTGTATTGGAAATTCTTTATACTTTTTTGTAAACTGGTCTATAAGGGCCAAGACACTAAAGGAACCTCTCTAGATTCTACAAGTATAAAATTACCGACTTTTTTCCTTGGAAAAAAATATCTAAAAGTTGAATCAATATTTTTTTATAGTTGTTTATTAACTTAGTGTTAAGATACTTTATGAGTTTTAATCTAAAAGGGTCTTAAGAGAATTTTAAGATCCAATGATGTTTTTTTTTCTAATATATGTACTTTGCACATAAATAGCTTATAAACTGCCAAAATATTTCTCATAACTCAAATGGATTTGTTCTTTTGTATAAATCTTCAAAGGTAAAAGGAATATAAATTTTGGCTTTGAAACCCATCATGAACCAAGTCTTGGAGGTAAAGGGGAGTTATGAATATATTTATTTTTCACATGTTTATTGAGAATTTAACTCTATTGTTCATCATTTGTCTAACGAAGTTCTTCACATGTAGGAGGGTTTATTTTCTGAGCAAGAGTTTAGAGGAGGAACTTAAGTATCAATTGATGATAAAAACATGTTTTGAAGTAGAACTATAATTCTAGTGTTTTGTTTTTTTTGTCTTTTTCCCATAGATTTGAATATATATTCAGACTTAGTATCTTGGTTTTGAGCTCTAGGGTTGAAAACAAGATGTTTTAGTTCCCTGTTTTTTTTTAGGGCTACCTTCCAAGAGCCATTTGAAATATGTAAATATGTAGTGATATCATAGAAGAATATCTAGTTGCTTGATGAGCTTGAGTATACATGAGCAATATGAAATATGTAGCGATATAATAGAAGCAAATCCAATTGTTTGATAGACATAGGAATGTTCTTTAATGATCCTAAATAAGAGTCTGATGTATATTCTAACTTCTCACTAGAAATATAGAACATATTTTTTTTCTTGGAAAAAAATCTTCACTGGTAAAAGGATCTATGCCTTGGGTGAGTAATGCCACTCCCTGTTTTTTTAATAAATTGAAAGCTTCTTGACAAAGTCTTTGTTACATATTAAAGGTAGTATGATTTTTATTATGATTTCACCTCTAAGCTATCAAAACTAAAGTATTCTAACCCCATTAAAAGGATAAATCAAGTCTCAACAATTTACAAGAAAATGTAAAATTAAATATATGTTTGTTTAGTTGATTGATTAAAATATAAATTTAGAGGAGGTAGGTGTGGGGAAGATTTTTTTTTTTATCCTAGAGGAAATATATTAAGTGACCATGATTGAGGGATAGGCATTGCTACAAACAACGAAGTAGAAGAATTGGCAGTGTATCAAGGGTTGCAAAGGGAAAATGCATGTTAGATCAAGAAAGTAACAATTGTTGGAGATTCCTCCATCATTGTCTGATTCTTCCTAATTTTTTCTCTTCCTCAATCTACTAGGTTAAACTGTTTGGATTAGAGAATTTAGGACTTGTCTAAGAATTTTGAATCCATTTGGTTCTTTGAGGTCTTATGAGCTCATGGTGGTGAAGTGGGTTTCCATGCCAACAATGGATTGTAATTGAACAAGGGTTTCATTAGAATCAAATGGGGGGCTTCAATCCATATGCCCCTTCTATGACTTAATTAGTATTAACTTTTTAATGGGTGCAACACACAAGTAGACTTAATTACATGGGTGAAAGGATGGACCATTATGGCCACCTCCTTATCTTCAAATCCTTTATTTTATCTTACTAGAGGGGAAGATTTTATGGTGCATGGTGTTGCATTTTTTAGTTTGTGTGGGATTATTTTGGAAAGGGTGGTGTCACTTCTGTTTCTCCATGTCGCTTTACTCCATCCAAATTTAGGGTCACTTTTTGTAATCTTTACCCATAGGGAGATACATTGGAATTGTTTGACATACTAGAGGTGTCATATAAATTATTTTTTAAGATAGAGGCTTCAATGGCATGGTGACGTAGGATTCACAAATATATAAAGAGTAAAATGTTAGAGAAAAAGAGGCAAATGAGAGGCTATGAGAGGGGAATTGCAAAGGCATAGTAGGAGGTGGTATAATAATCTCTAGAGTGGGGTAAATGGCATTAAATGTGGGAGGAGAATTTGCTTGTGGAAGCTTATGAGAAAAACAGGCATATGGTTTAGCTTAAGATTCAAGTTTTTTCTTTGAAGGAGATGGAGCGACACATGAAGGAATATATGCATGTTCATGAGACTTGATATCTAACTTTGGAAAAATAGTTGGGCTTGGTCAACTCCAAGATTGACAATGTAGGAAGGTCCTTTAGTGTTTCTTCAGTGAATTTCCAACATAAATCGGCTCAATCCATTGGTATATAAGGCGGGGCAATTATGCTTAGAACTTTGGTTATTAAAGAGGAAAAGCATATTGATGTTCCAATAGCAGAACTGTGTCATGTATACCTAGGTTGACATGGATAAATGCATGGACACCACCGTTGAAGAATTATAGATTCAAAAAGGGGTCCTCCAAGGACTGTCTTATTAATGTTTCTTTTATATTGGTATGTATTGCAAGTTTCTACTCCTTTTAGTTCAGTATGTTTAGAAATATACTTATCATGTTAGTGCTTATAGATTTGGTTAGGCAACTTAGAGGTTTTTTGGAGTCCAAACTTGGAAATTTTGGATGCATGCTATGACCATTTTCTTGTGTTACAATGTTGAATGGTTTGGTCATGACCCTTTTTAATATAAAATTACTCGTTATTGATTTATATTTGTGATTAGGATGTTTTAGATTATATAATAGATATCAAAATTATGCAAAATTTTCATGAAAAAGTTAATAATTTGTTTATTTTAATTGATTAATAAAACTATAAAATCAATCAAAATGTTTTAGAGTATATCGTAAGTTACAAAACCATTCAAAGTTTTTTTATGAAAATTACATATTATTGTTTAAAATATTAAATTTTAATATTGATTATTGAAACTTTAAATTTGAACTTTAAAAAATTGTTAATGTATTCCATCTTAATTATCATATTGTTCTTATTCACATTATTAAGGTTTATAACTTGGAATTCAAATGTTATAAAAATTATATTGAATTTATATTCGTAGAAATGATTAAAACTAGTATCCTAAATGTAAGGTAGGTTATTATTTACCAAGTCCTACTAACACGATTGGTTTCCAAGGGTTTTATTCTCTAAGGTTGCCAATGTTCGAAACTCATGGTAGTCGGGATGAGACACCCAAAGAAATCCATCCATGTTAAGGGTTGGTGTGGCGCAAGTCGGGTGTGATCCCTGAGTGATTTTGATGACTTAAATGCCCCTGGATCGCGGTTTCTTAGACCACATGCTAGTCTGGCAAATAACAAACACAATAGAAAACAAAAAGGTAGGTTATTATTTAGATTTCAAAATAGTTTATTGAAGCTAAAGTAGGTTATTATCTAAATTTGAAAATATACATTGCTATAACATAATAAATCTCACATATAAAATAAATAATCATAATAGTATTACACTACAAGGAAAAAAACATTTGGCAAAGGTTTTTGCATAAACACTTCTCCCTTATCCTTCTTTAGTGGAGGTGGGTGATCGGAGGTTTTAGCATATACTTTCCTTTTGTGGTCTTATACCATATAGATGCACTGACACATTTTGATATAATATGCATTGATGCATAATCATTCCACAACACTAGTATAGGTCAAAATATTTTATAAAAAATCGTCATCATTTATTCAAAAAACCTTTGTGGTGTGCCCATTGTATATAATTGCACAGGTGCATACGACACCAGACCCACCAATTTAGGTTAAATTATTTAAAAAAAAGTCCATAGATTAAAATATCTATAAAAAGGTTATTAAAAAAAAATGTTTGGTGCATCTTATAGAAATTAACGCACCAATGCGTAAAATTTATACACGCTCCAAGGTAGGTTAAAACATTTTTTTAAATATCTACCTTTTTTTCAAAAAGAAAATCATGTTGGTGTATCACATGTTTCAACTACACCAATGCATAAAAATACCAACTTCAATGTAAGTTAAAATTTTTAAAAATATCGGTGCACTAGATGGCTACAAATGTAATGGTGTGTTTGTACATGGGACACACAATGGTAGGGTAAATAAAAAAAATATCACCAAACTAAAAATTCATTTATACCATTTACTCAGTGCTTCACACCCATACAAGCATCGATGCTCACTATCCCCTACGTCTGCCCTGTTTTCTAGTGCTACTAGATTGCCTGATTCCTTGATTCCTTCACTTCCATATTGGACTTGAGTTTATTTTGGAATTTTTCAAATGGTACAAAATCTTTAATTTTTTCTCTTCATAGAAACCATGCCTCCTTGGTGGAGAAGAGACCATGTAAACTATTTGTTAACCCTTAATTTACATTTTTCAAGAGATTAAAATATAAAATTTGGCTTTACTTTGATTTTTTTTTTTTTTTACTTTTTGTTGATGCATTCATGGTGCTCAACTTGTATGGTATGTTCATGCCCATACAATTCATACCATCTAGCAGTCCTCTAATGCATGAAAAGCGCATCGGCTAGTTACATATTTGACGTGTTGGAATTTCCAGTGCTATCCAACATCCTAATAGATGTAAGACACACCTCTTGCGATGCTCCAAGTAAGTTTAGGTGCACCACACATATTTCGAAACAATTTAGGAAGGTGGTGGTGTGCACATAGATATATAAGTGCATTGTAGTTTCCCACACCAACAAATGGTAACAACACCAAGGGATGGCGATTCTCTCTATCATTTGTAGCAATTTATATTGTGTAGAGCATCAAATTTGAATTACATATGTAATGAATCATATCATTGTTATTTTATGAACACTTTGATCTTACATTTATATGTTTTTCTAATAAGTTTTTATTTAAACCAATCACAAACACTACAAGTGAATTATTTGATTCTGTGGCCTTGGGAGGCACATAAGAGTGATTCATTGGTACATATTTGTCTTTTAGTTGAAAAATTCACTGCGTGGATTAGACATTCATTATGTTTGGTTAATTGTTTTTTGTATATGTGATTCAATGATTCATAGACTTCTTTAAGCTAAAATTCACCGTATGTTGGAATTTGTTTAATGTGTTGGAGTAACTTAAAGTTTTATATAATCATGCAACATTTTATAAGTAAGACTATAATTGTCATCTAAATAGAGTATACACAGAAACTGAATGTATCGAATCCAATTTTTTTTATTATGGAGCCTATGGGTTATGGGTCCACCATGATTATGTTGTGCCACTCTAATTTTTACAAGGCATATCGAATTTCAATCAACGTACAAATATTGAGATATTGCATCACCCTACATATGAATTTCTCAACATGCATGAAAAATATTCTTTATTCTTTTGATCAATTTGTGTTTGTATTATGAATATCATAAATCACACTCAAAACTCCACTAGTAGATCACCTTTACAAAATTGTTCAAATTTATCATACTTGCATTACGAAACATAAAATAAGGGCTTCATGTATCATCCAACCTTGACAACAACATGGTTGAAAACATTGGCTATGAAAAAAATTGTTAGAAAAAAATTAAAATAATTCAACCACATTTACATGCCAAGCAACGACCAAGAATTTTCTATTGATATCCAACTCCAATTGATGGTTTCCTCATTCATCCACAACTCACTACCCTAAATACTTTAAAACAAAAATTTCTTTCAATATCTTTTATTTCTCTTATACTCAATTGTCTTTATCTTTGTAAAATATTCAGGTGATACAATACCATTAAACCCTTACGTTGAAATCACTTTTTTTTCATAAATGAAAAGCTTCATTCCATCTTATTGTAAATTTTCACATACACCCTTATGTGACTAATTTCAGATCTGAAAATTGCTTCCTAGTGAACCAACAATAACACCCTAGTTGTTATTACTGAACAATTCTACACTGGAAATTATTGACTGAAAACATATGCAGCGGAAACACACAGATCAAATATGAATCATCAATACCCATGAGACACAATTTCAGTTTTGTAATCTTGTTAACATCAGAAATCCTGAGGGAAAAACCAACCCTCCCAATATCACCAAAATCTGAGGACAACCTTGTCCTCCAAGGTCACCGAAACCAAGACCAATCTTGTTCTCCAATAACCATACAAATAAAAAAACCAAACCTCAATGATATCCCTAGAAATCCCCTCTACACACGAATCTATTGTATACCACTTATACAATGTGCTAATGTCACATGTCAGCCTGTACAGATCTGAACTTTCCCAAAAACTCAGATATGCAATTCCCAACTGACAACCCTCAGACATACGTTTTTTTCTCCACTGCAAATCATGTATACCCTATACATAATTCATATTTCTGCAACCTATGTATATATGTGCTTCATCCTCTTTCAAACTGTGTATGGTACGAAAATTTTTCTCCACATGTGTGACCTTCTTCTCTCCTCTGTCTTCGGCCATATTTTCTACCTTACAAACTTCCCCTTTGTTGAGATCACCAATCCTCCTAGCACAAGTGCATACTCACTTATGCTAGCTCCATCATGTCTCCACACACTCTACATGATGTGTGATGTCACAATGACCTCTCTTCTTTATATACAATCCTTAGGAGTCACCATAGTATCCCCTTCACAAGTCAACATCAAATTAGGCTTTCCTTGTGGGTGTGAAGCCCCAACACAAGCCCACAAATCCCATCACCAAAACCATGAAGCCCCCACTCAAATCCAATGGGGTTTTCACCAAACTGAAAGTGTGATATGGTGTGCACGATGATTCCCACATGCCCAACACCTAGGGCCATGTGAGAATACTTGCCTGAAGCTACAAAAATCAACACTCCCTCTTAGTGAGGAAGGTATTCTCACCACACTACACAAGTTGGAATGCCTCCCAATGCTACCAAAGAATCAACACTCCCTCTTAGAAAGGGAGGCATTCCATCCTCCATCATCACATGTCCATCTCATAACAACACTGCATAGTCCTACTCCTCAATCCCTGAGGCTGAGAACACACTCCTAGAACACATAACACATTTTCCACTCGTAACACACCCCTCGAATCTATATGGAATACCACTGCTCCAGATCCCTGTACTACATGCCTGGTCCTCCTACCAAGCTCCATGTACATACCCGAGTCAGACAGTGTGAAACTCATGAACAAATCACGTGCCTCTATCATGTGACGATGGCTCTCACTGGATAAGAACCATGCAATCCTCCAAGGAAAGCATCATGCTTCCCCAAGTCATGACCATCCAATGAACTTCTACCCAAATCCATCATCCAAGTCACCAAAAACTCTATGTGTCTTCACATGCTACCATTGATCTTGTGTCCTCGTCTGAACAGTCTCGAGCTGGAGATGGACACTCAGTAAACATATGCAGTGGAAACACAAATATCATATATGAATCATCAATATACATGAGACACAATATCAGTTTTGTAATATTGTTAACATCAGAAATCCTTCGGGAAAAACCAACCCTCCCAATATCAACAAAATATGAGGACAACATTGTCATCCAAGGTCACCAAAACTGAGAACAACCTTGTTCTCAAATAACCATACAAATCAGAAAACCAAACCTGAACAATATCCTTGGGAATCTCCTCTACACATGAATCTACTGTAGACCACTTGTACAACCTTCTCATGTCACCTATTAGCATGTATGGATCTGTACTTTCCCAAAAAGTTAGATACATGATTCACCAACTGACAACCCACATGCATACCCTGTTTACTCCATTGCAAATTGTGTATACCCTATACATGATTCATCCTTCTACAACCCATGTATATACGTGCTTCATCCTCCTGCAAATCACACATGGTACAAAAAATTTGCTCCACATGTGTGACCTTCTTTTCTCCTCTCTCTTGGGCCAGATTTGCCACCTTGCAAACTTTCCCTTTGCTAAGATCACCTATCTTTCTAGGAAAAGTGCAGACTCACTTATGCTAGCTCCATCATGTCTCCACACACTCTACATGATGTGTAATGTCACAATGACCTCTCTTGTTTATATACAATCCTTAGGGGTCAACATGTAATCCCCTCCACATGTGAACATCAAATTAGGATTTCCTTGTGGGTGTGAAGCCCCAACACAAGCCCAAAAAACCCGTCACCAAACCTAAGAAGTCCCCACTCAAATCCAAGGGGGTTTTCACCAAAATGAAAGTGTAATGTGGTGCCCACGACAATTCCCACATGCCCAACACCTAGGGCCATGTGAGAATACTTGCCCGAAGCTACAAAAATCAACACATTATGCATGTTACTAATTACACCATTATCTATTGTTAAACCTATTGCAAAGTGAACATAATTCCTTTTCACGTGATTGAGTCTAGTATTCTTAATTAACCCCCCGCTCTTCAAATAATTTCCATGTACACACTAGAACTTCTTTAATAGATAAGATAAGTTTCAAAAATCCTTTTGAGTCTACAACTATGAGCCATTTCCTTTGTTTTCTCTAATCAGAAGCACACCATTGTCTTCTAATAAACCAAAGCATTTCTTATTAGTCCTCTTTACTATCTCTCTAATATCATCAATTGTGTGAGAGTGAAGGGAATCTTTTGCATTCATTCTCATATTTAGATTCAACAAATCTTTGACCCCCAACTATCCATCACTTTGAATGTTCAAATTCAATTCAATGGCTTTATTCCTCAAAATATTTGGCATGCATAGACCCATAGCATGAAATCAATTAGTTTCTCCTATTTCATATCTATAGCCCCTTATGCCTTCTCAATATGACAATATTGTCAAGGTTTTGCCCCTTGGAATATCACTCATTATCTATGGAAGAGAAGAAGAATTTGATACTCTTAAAGAGAAAAAGACTCAGGATAAAGATTCATTTTTTTCACTTTGGTGGGATGTATGCTTTTGCCTTGGTACATAGACACACAACCAATAACAAAATCATTCATTATCCCTTGCACTTTTCGTTCTCCAATGTCACTTATGGTGTGATAACAACAATAATGTTTGTACTTGGATTTGTTTTATACTCTAAACTTGAGCATGCCCTAGGAATAAAATCTTTGTTGCCGATGTCATATAATCCACATCTTAGATATGGACAAGCCTTAGTAGTGTGTATATTCTCTTGTCTAGGAACAACGTTAACTGTAGTTATTTTATTGTTGGAATTAGTAACATCAGATGTGGTAGA
>JASDQU010100205.1:455173-472771 GCA_032191745.1 Picea mariana | reverse complement strand
TTCACTTTTTGGAATTCCGGAGTTGTTGTGTAATGTAGTTTGGTATTTGAAAATTGGAAACCCGGAATCCCGAAATCCCAGAGTGTTGGTCCCACATCATTTCACCTTTTTAGAATTCATAAGTGGTTGTGTGTTGTTGTTTGTTTTGAAACCATGAAACCCCGAACCCTGAAATCCCGAAATGTTAGTTCCATGTTCCTTATCGCAATTTAAGGAACTGTTTGTGTTTTGGATTTTGAAGTCACGGGATTCTAAACCCCGAAATCCTGAAGTGTTGGGCATTTCCTTTTCTTATTTTGGAAGTTGTGAAATGTTGATGTTTGGGCACTAGAACTCACAAAGTCCCTAACCCCGAAACCCTGAAATGCGGGTCTCACCTTTCCTTTTTTCATTTCGGGAGTTTGCATACGTTGTTGTTTGGGTACTTGAACTCACGAAGTCCCAAATCCCGAAACCCCAAAATGCAAGCCCCACTTTTCCTTTTCACATTTCAGAAGTTTGTATATGTTGAAGTTTGGGGCACTTGAACTCACGAAGTTCCGAACCCCAAAACCCCGAAGCGCTAGTCCAATCTTCCTTTTGTTTTGCATTTCAGAAGTTTGTATCTATTGATGTTTGGCTTCTATATTTGTGAAATCTTGAACTCCGAAATCCCGAAATGCTGGTTACTTTTCGCGATTTCGGGATTTGTTGGGTGTTGATGTTAGTTGTTGTATTCGCAAAATCTTGAACTCCGAAATCCTAAAATGCTGGTCACTTTTCGTGATTTTCGGAATTGTTGTGCGTTGAGGTTGGTTGTTGTACTCATGAAATCCCAAACTCCAAAATCTCGACATGTTGGTCACTTTTCGCGATTTCGGGAGTTTTTTTGTGTTGATTGGAGAATCTTCCTCCCGATTAGACATATCGAAGTAACAAACCTGTTTTCAAGTCGCTCGTATAGTTAAATCCGTGCTAGTGTTATAGACATCATCAAATAAGAAAATATTGGTAATTTTTACAAGACTTTAAATGACATTGAAGGGAGGAGTATACACTTGTTGTATCGTCGAGTAGGAAGTTTTAAGTTGCATAGTAAATACAATCAATGACAGTCAGGTCTCCAACAAAACTTTCAGACTCAAGCTTTATAACATAAGAATTAATTGCTTGAATCTCGAACCTATGCAAGGATAATTGTATAAGCAAAAACAAAAAATTTGTGACAGTTTTTGAGGTTCATTACATAATTGTTTTTCCTAGTGAGTCGCTATTTGTTGGGCCCCAACAACCCCCTTCTTTATTTTTAATCAAAACCTAGGGTCCCTCAAAATTTTACTTGGATTCTTCATTTTTTTTTCCTCCGACTTGATTGGATTGGTATTGGTTTGATTTGTTTTGAGGTTGGTTTGAGTTTATATTATTTTCTTTTGTTTGGTTTTAATTTCATGAAATTCAAATTCCATTTTTTTTTTCTTTTCTACAGAGTTTTGATGTTGATGGACGAGCTTCATAATTTGGGAGTTTGTTATTACCTCTTCCTTATTGAATTTATTTGTTATGAGAATGGATTCGTTGAAGACATGGATTAATAACAATGATTTTATAGGAAGAACGTTTATTGTGACACATCTTTTCTATGACATTTGTTCACATTTGATCAAATTTGAATGAGGGAGAGATGCACATAGAAATATTAATTTAAACAAAAACATTAATTTTTATCAACTATTTATTTTCGTTTAAATTATATGTTTTTGTCTTTTGTTCATTAGCAATAATTTTCACAAAATCATTTGGTAGGTTTAATTAATTATATTATTTTGTCAGTTTGCATCACATAAATAATTATCTATCATTTGTTCGATTTTGTGAAAACCGAAAATTAATATTTTTCTCCTCTCCGTCAACTTGAAGCTTCTAGAATTTTAAGATGATATTTGAAAGGAAAATATAAACACTATTTGTTTAGAACATATATTTAGTTTAAATTCATTTTAATTTTATTGTTCTAGATTTTGTTTTATTCACAATTTTTAGGTTATTAATTTGGTTTCTTTTTGTTTCACAGGTTTCTGTTATCAGTTATTTGGTACAGATCTCATCATGGATTGATTTTATTATCTAAATATGTTCCAGATAATTGATCCAAAAATAATATTGGATTGCCGCAAATAATTTATGAGCAACAACAGATAAGATTTGGAAATGAGTTCAAGAACAGACAGACAATTTTGCGGGACTGATTGTAGCCAAGTCGTAAGGAATCTGAAGAAACGGTTGAAAACCCATATGCATAATGGACCCATTTATCTTAATCACTATAATTTTCCCAAACAAATGCACTATTTGAGAGATATTTGTGTCTCTTTACAAGGGAAATTTCAAGTGGCGAAAAGTATTAGTGACACCTAAATTGTTCATTCATGGCATAAATATATGAGATGGTTCAGAGCTAGGGGGAAGCAATAAATTCAGAGGAGGATTTTGATCCTTTATTTTTTGTATATTATTTATTTCATAAAGTTTTTCTTTTCAAATGGAGTAACGGATGGTTGGAATTTTGGGAGAATGGACGAGTATTTTCGAAGAAGAATATGAAATTTGAGATTGCTTAATGCCTATTGTCCTGTGAGTAAAATGGTTTTATTTTCATTATAATATGTTCACATTCTTTGAATAATTGATTATGCATTGATTTAAATTAGCTTTAGTATGTTTTATGAATACATGGTTAATTGCTATCATTTATGTATTAATTTTTTCAATCTTTAAGAGTTTATTATCCCAATTATCTTGATCTTGGTGATTGGATTATTTTGATACAAATATTGTATTCTATTGAGTTTATTCATGTAATTCATATTTGTAAAGATATAATTGTTCAATTGAGATTTTTCTTATTGTCGATTAATCTATTATATCTTCACTGAGGATCATGATTTGAAAGTTTTTGTTTCTTCATTTTAAATAAGATTTAAATTGTGAATCAAAGTGATTTTTATTGTGACACTATCAAAATCTTAGAATTATACAACCTTTTTCTATAGATTTCTCTTAACAGACAGGTTGTTGGAGTAGCGTTATACAAGACAACCAAAAGTTCTTTTTAAATACTGGCCAGTTACTGGTCTGCACATTTCCTCTTGGACCATATGATGGACTTATTTTTATGAAACTATATGGGATACAATTTACTCTTTGACTTTCATCCTTTTGTAGACAGTGCAATGTTATTGTTGTTTCTCATATAATTTCTGGACATGAAATCTTATTTGTATTGATCTATCTTTGGATTGTTCTGCATATAACTTTTCATGTTATGTTTTTATTTACGTGGTTCATTATATTTTGGTTCTTTAATATGTGTGACTGATCGCCTATCTATGTGTTTTGAGTTTACGTCTAATGTTGGGTAGCTGGTAACACCGTTTGCTAAGAATTGGAATTTATTTCACTTTCAGCTATTGGACATTTTAAAGTCACATGAGATCAAATCTGTTTTTCTTTATGTTATGATAGAGTTGATCCAAAATATAAAATACTTTCTTGAGTTGTTTCAGGAAGTATCGTTCTTTCTTTTGTCATATATTTATACTTGACATGGGTTAAGTGGAGCTTATACAAACACAAAAAGACGAATCTAGCTTAGTAGTGTTGATCAACGTCAGGTTAGTTAGTTTATATTTTATTTGATTTGTTAATTTGAGAATGAATAATGATTGCATCATTTAAATGTTAAATGTTTTTTCCATTATTGTTATATCATTTATAATCTTATTCACTCATTGTTCATTTATAATCTTATTCACTCATTGTTTATTATTTTGTCATTTATAGTACAAAAATAGTTTCATTTATTTTTCACCTTGTTTTGATCCATTAGTTGAAAACAACCATTTTCACGAGGCTTTATTTAAACCTCATAATTGTACATATCTATTGTATATAATACTACTATTAGTTAAGCAATTGTATTAATGTATTGTTTGATGAGATTGTACATCTATTTAGTTTACATCTTTAATTATTTTAGAATCCTAATTGGCTAACGAAGTCATAAAACCCTTCAAGTTAGATTATCCCAAACTGATTGGGTTAAATAGAGAACCCCGGTCTGGATCTTCCCTTCTCGTTGAAGGTGTGTCATAAACGCCCGTCAACAAATGGCATTAGAAGGAGAGCCAAGGTAGATTTAATTATTAAATGTTTCACCCCTCATCCTATCATAATTCTAGATTTATAATTTTTTCTTCCGTGTCATCTTATAATGCACTAGAAGGTATGTTAGGTGACAAGATAACTATTTGGAGTCAATTTCTTCAATTTCTTAATTTTTCATGGCTCCTTCCCAAATCATTGTGTTGGAACATGCTTTCCACTTATCATTACCTGATATTCCCAATGAGACAGTCTCTTTCTTATCCAAACTCACCTTTGATGGTGGGGGGAATGTATCTGCAAAAGACCATCTTAACAAGTTTTGGTGTAAATCCATCAAGCATGATATTTCTGATTTAAAGGTTTTATGCAGATTGTTCGATTTCACTTTTAGGGGTTGGGTAAACATTTGTTTGAGTCTTTTCTAAGATATCACATTATTGATTAGTTTTGATTTGTAGAGGAATTTTTAGATGCTTTTGAAATCTATGATTACAACCAATTATCTGAAGAATTTCAGGCTCTACTAATCAATGACAATTCATATCCAGAGGTATTTTTAACAAGCATCCATCATGTTCTCTGTAAGTTTCAACTTGATGACATGTCATTTGTACTAAATATCCTCTCTGATGTTTGTTCCCTTTTCATCCAACCATTTTCAAATGCAAATGATGAATCAATTACAAATCCTATCACTTAATTGTGAGAAGAATTTTGTTTGCAGGATGAGAGGAATCCATCCGAAAATTTTGAACAAGTAAGGGAGGTAGAATGTATTGAAAAGGTTCTTATTGACAATCAAACTGGTTTTTCCTATGAATCATTGTATATTCATTTCTCGACCATTGTGGAAGAAGATTTCATATTGGGTCAAGGTGAATGTCCATATTATTCTAACTCTTTCTCTAATCAGTACTTAAATTCAGTTATTGAAGAACACTTAGTTGATGAAAATGATCTTAAGTATTCTAACAATCCTATGAAACTAATTAGATATGTAAATATGCAATTTGAAGAAGAAGTCTTAAACCTCCATCCACAAATCATACCTTATCCACAAGAGATATTAGATGTTTGTCATTAAAGTTTTGAATTGTCTATCATACATGAGGCAAATTTGGATGTTCATATTATGTTGAAGGATTTATCGCCAAAAGAGAGTGAAAGTTTTAAGGAAAGTTAAGAGGAATGTCTTGAGAATACCATTGTTAAATATCATAGCTCAAGAGATTCTTTTCATGTGCTCATTTTTTATTCATTTTACTCTTTATATCTCGATCTCTTCTTAGATTCTGGTGGACATGATACTTTACCCACGATATCCTACTATTTTCCATCACAATCAAATCTTTTCGATATGCCAAGATTTGGTGAAATTAATTTCAAACATAACATTTATGATGTTGGATTTGACGCTCTTTCACTTTCATCACTCGCATGGAAAAACGACATGTTGCAAGATGAATTTACATGATTTATTTTTTAAAAAGACAATGCACTCATTCTTATGGAATTAAATATTCTACATTACATATTCATTCCTTGACTAGTTCAAATTTTGATGATCATGTTTCACGTTTTGGAACGATCCATCTCATCAAAGGAAGTGTTCAAACCAGTGATCTAATTGATGTCATGAATCCTCGTATGATGTGTTCCCTATGGACAGATCTAGTTCATCAAAGTCGTAGATTGCATTCTAAATTTTGTGAAAGGATCTTAGAATGTATTGAGGATTCATATCTAAAAAAAATTCATAATAAAGATAAAGTTGTTCTTGCTTTGTTTCTACTTAAATATCTAGGAGGTAAGCATGACATGATTTTTTTAGGCCTCCATGTGAAGAAATTGATGAACACTTGGAGAATTGTCAAGAGGATGGGGCACTTCAGCCTTGGCTGATGTTTTTTTCAGGTACCCATAATATTCATGAGTTTTCCAAACTTACTTACATTCTTCCATGTCATTATGAACCATATCAAGACAAGATTGTAGAATGGTTCGAGGATTCATACATCAAGAAGTTTCAAAAGAATGGTAAGGTTGTGATTGATTTGTTTTTAAATGAATATATAAGAGGTAAGCATGACATATTTATTTTGTATCTACAAATACTACATTCTTTTATTCAGATTTTTTACTTTCTATGCCTTGCAGGATTGATGATTTTCTTGTGGTTGCACTGGAAATATGATTCTACTTAGCGTTTTGATCTATGTAGAAGTTAGAGTAGGTATAGGAATAGAGTCCTTTTGGGTTTTTCTTTTTTTTTTTAATTTTTTTCTTTTGAACAATGAAGTTATGAAGGCACATGGTCATGCAAAGAGAACCTTCGTCTGAATGTTGTCAGGGAAGTATTCTTTCAGTTCCTTTCTTTTTTCCTTTTTGTGGCTCGCTTGATTAAATGTTTCTTTTTCAAAACTTGGCAGCATCCTGCAATGATTTTAGATATTATGAAGCATTAATAAAGATATTAGGTATTTGATCTTAGGTTTACCCTAACAAACATAGCTTACCACTGCACGTAATTGCACTCATCCTGGTTAAGGATTTTTCTATAAATTTTAATAATAAGCTTGGTCAAAATGATGTACCATGCATTACTATATTAAGAAAATAAACTTCCTATATGAAAAACTATGAACTATGTTGTTCTTCCTTTTGATCCTCTTTCTCTATGAGAGGTTGGCCTGGTTTTGTTTTTGGTCAAATTCATTTTAAAAGTGAGCTTTTGCTATTTTGATTTTGTTTGTTTTGATATACTTCTGATTTTAAATCCCATTAATAAAATCTGATTCGATTTGCAGTGTGTTTGTTTTTTTTTCTTTCTTTGATTTTTTTGATTGGATTTTATTCTTGTCTGTCTTTTTGAATAAATATATCTCTGACTAAAGCGTGATTGTCAAAGGAAGCATTCATTTCAAGAATTATGTTTTTAAAAGAAATTTGAAACAGTTCAAATAGTTTATGATGTTAACGTTCATCTCAGATAATTTATTTGTAAGTCAGTTGAGTACTATGAAATCCTAAACGGTCTTTGTTAGAGTATTACCCTTGAAATGTGTCGAGATCTTTGGAAATTACGATTATCCTTAGAATTTTTACACCATCCCTGTTCTTAACAGATCACTTTTAATTTCTTCCCCATTCTCTAGATGATTTCTTAACCGAAATCTAAAATATCTAAACCATGATAAAACTTCCAGTTTTGAAAGAAAATAAAAAAATGATCAATTGTTCACGTGTATTGAAATTTAACTCTAGTATCACTCTGCTCTCTTTGTCATCAATAAATATATAATTGTATTATTATTTAAAAGTGTCATAAAAGGGTTGGAAGAACTTAAGTGTGGGAAGTGTGTGTAAACCCATCAAGGTATTAAACAGGCTCGCTGGCAGGGGGTAAATGCACACATGATACCAATACAACTTCGTCAGGGTACTGAACAGGCTTGCTGGAAATGAAGCAATGTCGGGTCGATAGGTAGCAGGTATATCTTTTTAAATTAACTTTTATGGAAGTATACATCATGTGGATACAACTATTAGATGGGATTAAAGCATTTGAGTGGGCTAAATGACATCCTTGTCGAGGCTGTGGACGCCTGCTGGCAATAGTGGATCTGTCAACAGTATTGAAGTCCTTTTATAAACATCATGACTCTTTGGTTAAAAACAAATTCAGGTTATAATCCTCTGTAAAAGCATTTTTTTCTTTTTTTTTGATACTTTTCTATAAATATGAGCTAATCTTAATATTGTGTAATATTAAAGTGGATTTGTTTCAAAGCAACTTAAAATTATATCCACGTTTTATTCTTCCTCCCTGTGATAAAAGTTTAATAGGTAAGAGATAACTTCTTCTCCCAGTGAGTCTCCATTTGTTGGGCCCCAACAACCCCCTTCTTTATTTTTAGTCAAAATCTAGGGTCCCTCAAAATTTTACTTGGATTCTTCTTCTTTTTTTCCTTCAACTTGACTGGATTGGTATTGGTTTGCTTTGTTTCGAGGTTGGTTTGATTTTATATTCTTTTCTTTTCTTTGGTTTGAATTTCATGGAATTCAAATGCCATTTCGTTTTTCTTTCTACAGAGTTTTGATGTTGATGGATGAGCTTCATAATTTGGGAGTTTGTTATTACATCTTCCTTATTGAATTTATTTTCTATGAGAATGGCTTCATTGAAGACATGGATTAATAACAATGATTTTACAGGAATAAAATTTATTGTGACACATATTTTCTATGACATTTGTTCACATTTGATCAAATTTGAATGAGAGAGAGATGAACATAGAAATCTTAATTTAAACGAAAACTTTAATTTTTATCATCTGTTTAGTTTCCTTTAAATTATGATTATGTTTCGTATTTTTTTCATTAGCAATCATTTTCACAAAATCATTTGGTAGGTTTAAATAATTAAACTATTTTATCAGTTTGCATCTCATTTCTATAAAAAAAAAAGAATTATCTATCATTTGTTTGATTTTGTGAAAACCCAAAATTAATATTTTTCTCCTCTCCATCAACTTGAAGCTTCTAGAATTTTAAGATCATATTTGAAAGGAAAATATAAACAGTATTTGTTTAGAAGTTATAGTTAGTTTAAATTCATTTTAATTTTATTGTTCTAGATTTTTTTTTATTCATATTTTTCAGGTTATTAGTTTGGTTTCTTTTTGTTTTACAGGTTTTTGTTATCAGTTATCTGGTACAGATCTAATCATGGATTTATTTTATTATCTAAACACGTTCAAGATAATTGATCCAAAAATAATATTTGATTGCTTCAAATTATTTATGAGCAACAACAAATAAGATTTGGAAATGCGTTCAAGAATAGACAAATGATTTTTCGGGACTGATTGCAGCGAAACCGTAAGGAATCTGAAGAAACGATTGAACACCCATCTACACAATGGACCCATTTAGATTACTCACGAGATTTTTCCCAAACAAATGCACGATTTCAGAGATATGAACAATTTTAGGTGGCGGAAATTATTAGTGACGCCTAGACTGTAAATTCATGACATAAATATATGAGAAAGTACAGAGCCAGAGGGAAGCAAGAAATTTAGAGGAGGATTTTGATCCTTTATTTTTTGTATATTATTTATTTTTTAAACTTTTTCTTTTCAAATGGAGTAACAGATGGTTGAAATTTTGGGAGAATAGACGAGTGTTTTCGAAGAAGAATATGAAATTTCAGATTGCTTAATGGCTTTTGTCCCGTGAGTAAAATGGTTTTATTTTCATTATAATATCTTCATATTGTTTGAGTAATTGATTATGCATTGATTTAAATTAGCTTTAGTATGTTTTATCCATACATGGTTAATTTCTATCCTTTATGTATTAATTTTTTCAATCTTTAAGAGTCTATTATCCCAATTATCTTGATCTTGGCGATTGTATTATTTTGATACAAATCTTTTATTATATTGAGTTTATTTATGTAATTCATATTTGTAAAGATATAAATTGTTCAATTGATATATTTATTATTGTCGATTAAGCTATTATATCTTCACAAAGGATCATGATTTGAAAGTTGTTCTTTCTTTATTTTAAATAAGATTTAAATTGTCAGTCAAAGTGATTTTTATCCTGACACTGTCAAAATCTTAGAATTATAAAACCTTATGCTATATATTTCTCTTAACAGACATGTTGTTGGAGCAACGTTATACAGGACAAACAAAATTTCTTTTTAAATACTGGTTTGTGCATTTCCTCTTGGACCATATAATGGAGTTATTTTTCTGAAACTATATGGGATATAATTTACTCTTTGGATTTCATCCTTTTATAGATTGTGCAATGTTGTTGTTGTTTATCATATAATTTTTGGACATGAAATATTATTTGTATTGAGCTAGCTTTAGACTGTTCTTCATATATCTTTTCATGTTATGTTTTTCTTTACGTGGTTCATTATATTTTGGTTCTTTTAATATCCATGACTGATCACCTATCTATGCATTTTGAGTTTACATCTAATGTTGGGTAGTTGGTAACACCATTTGTTGAGAGTTGGAATTTATTTCACTTTCAGCTATTGGACATTTTAAAGTCACATGAGATAAAATCTATTTTTCTTTTTGTTATCATAGACTTGTTCTGAAATATAAAAGACTTTCTTGAGTTGTTTGAGGAAGTATCATTATTTATTTTTTCATATATTTATACTTGACATAGGTTAAGTGGAGATTATACAAACATAGAAAGACGAATCTATCTTAGTAGTGTTGATCAACGCCAGGTTAGTTAGTTTATATTTTATTTGATTTGTTGGTTTGCGAATGAATAATGATTACA
Organism: Picea mariana; assembly: GCA_032191745.1. Classification (NCBI taxonomy): domain Eukaryota; kingdom Viridiplantae; phylum Streptophyta; class Pinopsida; order Pinales; family Pinaceae; genus Picea; species Picea mariana. The sequence continues at coordinate 462,304 of JASDQU010100205.1, read as the reverse complement.
TCATTTAAACATTAAATTCTTTGTCCATTATCATTATATCATTTATAATCTTATTCATTTATTGTTTATTATTTTTCACCTTGTTTTGATTCATTAGTTGAAAAAAACCATTTTCATGAGGCTTTATTTAAACCTTGTAATTGTACATATACATTGTATATAATGCTACTATTAGTTAAGAAATTGTATTAATGTATTGTTTGATAGGATTGTACATCTAGTTAGTTTACATATTTTAATTATTTTAGAATCCTAGTTGGCTAACGGAGCCATAAAACTCGTTAGGGTACATTATCCCAAACAACTTGGGTTAAATAGACAACCCCAGTCTAGATATTCCCTTGTCATTGAAGGTTTGTCATAAACACCCATGAATAGACCACCATCAGAAGTGGTCAACATACTTACAACAGTTCCACCTCAACATCAAGTATAAAACAGAAAGTACCAATCGAGTTGGTGACTGCCTCAACCAACCTCTAGTCGCGGCACTCACCATGGTGCTAGACTCTTGAGGCCACAAGACCTCTAGATGGCTCCAACTCTATGAGATAGACCTTGACTTCTCCACCACCTACCAAATGTTGGGCACCAACTTAGTGTTCGCTAATTTCCATCTTCAGGATGGGTTGTTGTGTCATCTAGGCCATATCTTTGTTCCATCAAGGGAGCACGCGAAGATGATTTGGGAATATCACTAAAGTTAGGTGGCATGACACTTTGGCATTGAAAAGACAGTGGTAATGATGGAGAAACATTTCTACTGGCGGAAAAATTGACAGGATGTCAGCAAGTATATCAGTTCCTACACCGCCTGCACTATTGCCAAATTGACTACTAAGAAATAGGGCTTGTACACCCCTCTTCCTACTCCTAACAGGGCATGGGAATCCATATCAATGGACTACATGTCAGGCCTCCCATCCAACAAGAGGGGCAATGATTGTTTTTTTGTAGTTGTTGATCACTTTTCCAAGATGGTGATTCTAGCCTCTTGCAAGAACGACATCACATCACAAGCCAATGCCAAGCTCTTATTTGAATGATTATGGGTACATTTGAGGATCCCACAAACCGTTATCTCACAAACCATTATCTCATACCTTGACAGTCGATTCTTCAGTTCATTCTGTTCAATCCTTTGGTCGTTGTTGGATACTAAGATCACCAAATCCACTGCCTTCCACCCCTAGACAAATGTCCAAACTGAGGTCATCAATCAAATGATCGTACATATCCTACGCATGTATGATTCAAAACACCCTCGCACATGGGATGAGAGTCTTACCTATGTAAAACATATCTACAACCGATCCCTGCATAGATCAACTGGCCACAACCCCTTTCAGGTGGGGTTGGGATTCCAACCATTGGGCCCCATGGATGTTTCACTACCCCTGGCAACCACCTTGGTTGACTCATCCCCTACTCCACTAGAAGATGACAAAGCCACTTAATTCATTGAGAGGATCCAACAGATTTTTCAACAGGTTCAGGATATTCTACAAAAGTCTAATGCTAATTACAAGCAATGGCATGATCAAAATCGGGTGCCACATAAGTGTTAGGTGGGCAATAAAGTTTGGTTGAATTTGCAGAAAGAATGCCTTACAGGGCCCCATCAGAAGCTTCGTCGACTTCGTTATGGGCCATACACCATCAACAAGGTTGTGGTTGACAATTATTTTGAGCTCAACATTCCCCCTTTCCTTGGTCTACATCTAATCTTCAACGTGGTTCTCCTTCGGCCATATTTCCCACCATTATTGGACACCTCAGAGATAGTAGAGAATTTGATACCAACAGAGATCAGCCCTAACTACATGAAACATGCATCCAATGATTAGATTGTGGACATACAAATCAAGGGCACTCAACAACAAATGAGCCAACTTTATCAAGTTGTCAAAGCAGGGAAGCTCCTGTACCAAGGCAAGTGGATCACTCGGGGCCAAATTCAACAGAAATTTCCTCATATGATGGGGGAACTCAATGAACTGGATACCATTGTTTCCTAAGGAGGGAGGAGTGATCCAAGTTGATATTGGTGGCCAACCACCTATTCCATTGGCTCGAAAAACAATTTTCCACCTTGGCAGTTTTTCGACATTTTTTCGGGTTCCAAACTTTCGGGGTCATTTTGAGGCCCTAAATGACATTTTTGGGGATTTGGGGCCCAAGGAACTAATGAAGACATTACCCTGGGCCACTCAAAATACATTCTTCTCGATTATACCTTTCCAATGACCTATTGTGCATCTAAAATGGAGATCATATGCAAAAGTTATGACCCCAGGAAGTTGATGTACTAACTTACCCAAATGGGGCCCACATGAATTTTGGTGCTTCATCTCCTAGGGTTAGGTTTTTGGATGTCTATATTTTTTGACATTTTTGTTTATTGTAAAATTCCTTAAGAGCCTCATTGTAACCGTATTCTTGCGAATGAGCGCAACTGTCACATCTCTTCTCAGAGATAAGCCACCACCATTCCAGCAAGCTTGTTTTCCACTGCATTTTACAGTTTCAGCTTATTTCTTTATTGAATAGAAAACCAGTTTTATTGTATCTATGTTATTTTGTGTTAAGATTATTTTAATAATATGTATTCATTTCATTCTTCTCATAAAATCCAGATCAACAAACCAATACAAATTGGATCTATGTGACAACATATACATCAGTGAGATCGAAAACATGATGTCCATACTGAAAACTTATTAAGTACTCAAATAGTCTCCATCACAACCTTGGTGAGGCACATAACAAAGGTGGGTTCCCAGGGTCTTTGTATTGATCCCCAAATGGTACAGTTCTAGCCACCTGAATATATGTGGTGATGTAGAACATGGTAAAAATCACTTTATTACCGACCATTGATGTATATACCATTAACACATGTGAGAGAAATGAAAAATGATGGAAATTACTCCCAAGGTACCCTAGTACATTCCAATGAATGTGAATAAATGATTTGAAGTCGAACATTCATGGAATCATTCAAGAAGAGGTCAATGATGTGAACCTACTACCGAAAGAGAGGAGACCTATCATTGGGGAAAGTGGATTCCAAGGTACTGACTGGTTTCTAAGTCTAATCCCCAGATAATGTTTTGAATTCTATAGGAACAAACAAGTTGAAGGAGGGCCATGATGTGTCCCCCCATCATCAACATGAAAATTACATAGGAAAGTGATGTAATATAATAGATCAAATGATCACAAACTGAAATGAGGATGAATGTTGGTAATACTGTAAAGTGATTGATTTAGGTTGAAACTTCCCTTGAACATTGTGAGTCACAATAAATGACTTGACAACATTGACCTGATGATATATAGACCAAAACATAATGTGAATATAACTGGGGAACTCTTCGAGTGGGCTGAAGGAGCATAATGACTCATAGGATTGGTATAACTCAAATACAAGAAAATTACCAAACTATAAGACAAGACGCAAACAGGTGCCATGTTCAAGGGAGACAATAGACAACTACCATAATGCTTTCTAAAAAACTAACCCACTTTGATCTGGATTTAGGAGCGAAACGAAATGATTAAAAAACTGAATACAATAAACACATAGATATGGAGAATAACACAGATATCCATTGAACAATATCTTCTAGTGAATAAATGAAACAGGTTGAAACTATAAAACTGTAGAACTGAAACAATGTGCTCGAATGGTGGTATTTATCTCTGAGAAGAGATGTGGCTGTTACGCGCATCCGTATGATAAGAATGACTACAATGAGGCTCGAAAGGCCTTTTTAATGTTACTCATGAATGCTAAAACCCTAGACATCCAAAAACCTAACCCTAGGAGATGAAACACAAAAATTCATGTGGGCCGCAATGCGTAAGTTGGTACCTCAACTTCCTAGGGTCGTAAATTTTGCATATGACCTAAGTTTTAGGTGTGTGATAGCCCATTGGAAATATCTTTTCAATAAATACACATTATGCCATCAAACTCTCACTTCCTCTAGATTTTGATTGTGGAAATCCAAAAAAATACTGTCCAGGGCCCCAAAATGGCCCTGGAAGTACATAAAGATGTGTTTACATGAAAACATCCAAAATAATCTAGTTAGATTAGGTGGGAGACCACTAGTATCCACCTGGAAGCTGTGTATGGCTTCAAACATCCCCAAAAGTGTAGAACCCACAATTACAAATAAGTACATAAGAACATGTTGACCTAAAAATTGGCAAGCGGAGCTAGTTGGAATAGGTCGGTGGCCACCAATATCCACTTGGATTATTCCTTCCCCCTTAGGAAGAAATGGTCTCCATTGCATTGAGTTCCCCCATTAGGTGAGGAAACTTCTGCTAAATTCGGCCCCAAGTGAGCCACTTGCCTTGGTGTAGGAGTTTCCCTACCTTCACAACCCGATAAAGTTGGATCCTCTGCTAGTGAGTGCCCTTGACCTGTGTGTTCACTATCTAATCAGTGGATGCATGTTCCATGTAGTCAAGGTTGATATTTTTGGGTTTCATCTATTCTTCAATCTCCGAGGTGTCGAATAATGGTATAAAATATGGTCAAAGGAGGTTCACATTGAAAACTGGGTGCAAGCCAAGGAAGGGTGGAGTGTTGAGCTCAAAAGCATTGCTACCCACAACCTTAGTGATAGTGTAAGGCCCATAGTGAAGTCAGAGGTGCTTTCTATGGGGCTTTGTAAGGCTCTCTTTCTGCATATGTAACCAGACCTTGTATCCCATCTAAAACATGTTTTGTATCATGTGTTGATCATGTTGTTTCTTGTACTTAGCATTGGATTTCTACAAAATATCATGGACCTGTTGGTGGATGTGCTGAATCTGCTCATTGAATCCAGTGGCTTTGTCAGTCTCAGACTGAACATGGGAATATTTTTTTTATGGGGTTGCAAGTGGTAGTGAAACATCAATGAGAACCATGGGTTGGAATCCCAGCCCCACCTAAAATGGGATATGGTCGGTGGATCTATGGAGATCCATGTTGTAATTGTTTTGAACATAGGTGAGAATTTCATCCCATGTGTGCATATGATTATATTTGTACATGCGCAATATGTGCACAATTATCTGATTGACGACCTCTGTGTTTCCATTGGTTTGGCAGTGGAAAGAACTGGATTTAGTGAGCTTGGTGTCCTACAGTGACGAGAGACTCGACCAAAATGTGTTATGTAACCTGTTGTCCCGGTCGTAGATGATGGTATGTGGTATCCCAAAATGGACCCACACTCGTTCGAAGAAGAGCTCGACAATATCTGTCACTGTGATGTTCTTCTTGTAGGCTCTAAGGATGGTCATCTTTGAAAACTGATCAACTACCACAAATACACAATCATTTCCTTGCTTGGTGGATGAAAGGCCAGACATGTAATCCATCGAGATGGATTCCCAAGGCTTCTTGGGAGTAGGAAGATGGGTGTATGAGCCTTGATTCTTGATGGATGGATTTTGTAATGACCTTGTCGTTACGAACATGTGCGATGCAAGCAAGTGGATAATTTTTTATTTTTTTTAGCAGGAAGACACTCAATGACAACAATCGATCAACACAACTTGATGATGAACATAACTTACGCATTTAGGAAACAAACAACAACGACCTAGCATATTAGCACATCAGGCAACTGGATGACATGCGATAATCAATAGACAAATAAAAATGACTATCTGCCCTACATAAGCAAGACAAAGCCTACAAGCTAAATTCCAACATCAACAACCCAACACCACGGATTCGATGACCAGTGACTAGAAACCTCTATGACGCGCAATACCAAATGCATTAAGGCGTCACCAAACCAAGTACCAACATCAATTACAAAAAAAAACACCCACATCAGAAAGCACAGACTCTGGTCGTGTTATCATTCACCTATATCCATCACGGTGCACAATAATCCCCTCATCAGGAATCATGCCATCACAAGGTGATAGGCGTGACAGTAACCTTGGTGCAACATAACACATCTAAACCAATAACCCAAGAAACATTCAACGTGCTAGGAGACTGAATTAACTGTCAAAATACATGATGACTAACCCAAGCACCCAATCGACAAGTCAACATGATGGAAGTGAGATCTAACTACTAAAACAAGCATACATCACCTTAAATTAAAATGCGCAACTAACTAAAGGATTTCTTGGTTTCTACAAGGAAGCTTGTGTGGTGAAAAAACTATGACCAACCCCCAATTACAAGTCTCCTTAAGGCATGAGGTTATTCCATTGCATCAAACAGTGATATGAACAGGATGCAATTTACACTATTTATTAAATAAGGCACCTTAACGTACCTGAAAAAAATCTTTATATCGGTAAAAGAATTCATATATATAATATTAATACTCTTTAATTATTATATATCATTTAAAAACAACCATAACAACCCTTATCAATTTATCTAATACTATTATCATATAATTTTACATATCATAAGAAGAATTCAGGTAAACCAAAACTTTCCAATATATTTATTATGGTTGGAACCCAATCCCCAATTCCATCGGTTTACAGGTAAATTTCAACACTAACTAAATATAATCATATAAATTAACAACATATCTCATTGAGGTGAGATGATTAAATAACTCAGTATATCATAAGGCCCTTCAAATTAAAATAAGTTTCAATTGCAAATTATTTAACTCAACAAATTCCCATACACAACTTGACCTTGTTAGCATTAAATATATACATAACCTAGATTGGTTGGGTCTCTTAATTATTACACTACATTCGACAACACTAAATTTTCATTTAATATTTTAATTACCTTAATTTTCAAGTCGGGTGAAAAAGGTAGGTCGTTTTAAACCTAAAATAAATAGGTATAAAATATCAGGATTAATGCTAACCAATTTGTTTATATTTATATTCTATTTAAAGATAAATCAATTACAATGTGGCAGGCATAACTTGAGAAGTGATAATTCGTTGTCAACACAATGTAGTACATTGTAACATCCCGCTCTGGCGCATTGAGAAAACTTATTATTTGAGGACACTTGCTCGCAAGTGATCTGGACTTTTATGATGTTAGACCATTTATACTTGATTATGATGCGATTGACAGATGACATGATGTGTTACTATTTGATGTAGACAGGTGCTATTGACTCA
>JASDQU010100205.1:430623-454158 GCA_032191745.1 Picea mariana | reverse complement strand
ACCTGTACTTGTATTCACCATTCATCAACCAAGAGACGGATCAGTACATTCTGCAGTGTGTGTGTAGATACGTATCTCCATGATATAGATAAATTATCACCGCACGGGCACGATGCATTGTATGTCTGTAAAGTCATAAGAACAATAGCATTACCTGTACGTAAATAACACCGGGATGTGCAACGGCTTTAAGCAGGTAGTCTGTAGCCCAACGGATGGCAGTTTTTGCATGGTCGAGGTCATCTCCCATGAATTGTCGTGAACTCCAAAACGCTCCATGACAGCATGGTTGTCGTGAAAGCCATTGGAAAAACGAACTTCACATTGTCTCCCGCGTCGTAATATCCTCCCGTCAAATCCACCTGCAATTTAATATGAAATGAAAATGTTAAACGCGGGAACCCATAATATACTATTCAATACCATAATATTATTACTTAATCCAGATAACAAATCTGTGTGCTTTGTGCAGGTAAGGAGATGACTGATTATACGTGTTCTGCAGCTCCATCCGAAAGGGCAGAATCTCCCCGCCATCTCATCCGCTGGTTGGGAGGAAGCTTGCCAGATCTCTGACCTTCGAAAAAGAGAATGGATTTGGTGAGAGCATCTCTATAGTTCGGAGACAGAGAGGAGGCGCACACTGTTGCCATCCATAGTAAGCCTAAAATGGATACTATAAAAGACACTACGCAAGCTTCCCTCCCCAACTGCATTTCTCAAATAACCAATACACACACTCAAATTGGTTTCTCGTTTGCTTCACGTAGAGATATGCAGCAGGGAGGAGGAGGAAGCCGAATTTATAGGAACTTTAATGAATAATGTGAGTTCAAAGAATGACGATAAAGGGCAGATATCACTCCGCATATCAAGGACCAGGGGAATGAAAACAGGGTCTCCCATTGACAAACAAATAATCGTACTGTGTTTTTTGCCCAAACCGGCGGCACGGGATTGTATAAACAAAAGCGCAGGGTACTTTCACCTACAAACGGCACAAGTGGGGACGCCACATTGGACTACAGTCCACACTTGAATATGAATGAAACACGAATTATCTCGAACAGTTTGGGAGATCTAATGAATATAGAGTAAAGTCAATAGCTAACTTTACTCAATATTCGTTGGATTGATTAATTAGAAACTATTTTTCTTTATCTTTTGACTTCGGTCGCCCCGTACTTATTGGATACCTAAATCTTACAATCAAGATAAAAATGTCCATTCAATCAATGTCATTGCCGGAAAACTTGTAGACTTGTCAATATTCACGTGAACAAGGTGGTAATAAACTATTTTACTCACTTCCATTTAACCCAACTCTCATACATTGTTTCCATGTAATTCAAATAGTCTCTTATTTTTTTCCCGCCCGGCATGAAAGTTAAAAACTGTTTTATTGATTTTAAAAAAAATTCTTCCCAAGTCCAAGCTATCAAGGGAAAGTTAAAAACTGTTTTATTTATTTAAAAAAAAATGGCTTTTTTTTAATGTAAGCAGTTAAATTTCTTTTTTAAAGGGTTTTTTTGTTTTATAAATAAGAAGATCTCATATTAATTTGATGTCTCCTTTGACCATTATCTTAAAAATAAATTTTTATTATTATTATAATCACTGTTTATTCTTTTCTCATTCAATATTTATCCAAAAATTTATGCTACATTTATTTATAATCATCCACATATAAATGTTTATCCTTTTTTATATACAGTATTTATCCAAAAATTTATGCTACATTTGTGATCGTCCATATATAACTAGAGTTGGGTTGGTGTGGCACTATATCTTACAACTAGCAGAGCCACAAGTCACTCGTGGCTGGTGAACGCCGAAAAAACTTAGCCCTGGGCATTAAATAATCACAGAACCCTGTGCATTAAATAACCGATGCGGTAAGATGAAGCAGTAAGAGTTCCAGGCAGGAAAATCCCACCTTGGAGTAAAAATTGTGGCTGGTAAACTTGGGCTCTTTAGAAAATGAAACGTTAATCACTCAGAGGTGGCAATCAGATAGCCACCATAGTAAATTTTAAATATGATTAAGTAAAAGTAAAAAAATAAACATGTAAACGGATGTCTTTATAATAGTGAGGAAGTTAGTGGTTGAAATCACAACCATTGATTTATTGGAACGACTAAGAATATTTCAACAATATTTAATCTTGTCCATACAAAACTGAATAAGTACTAAAAACATATTAAATATGCTCATTGTCAATAAGTGTACGCCTTTCGACTTAATAAGAAATAATTCTGATAATTGAATTAAAAATACTCTGAATGAAAATCAGTGAAATCACTGTTAATATTAATATTAATAATATACTATTAAAATAAATCCAAAACCAAAACAGTTTAACAATTGTATTGAATTATGAAATTTCAAGTGCAGTTAAATTGTCTCTTAGTAATTTAACTGCTCAACTAATACTATGCAACTAAAATCGAGAGAACTACGGCGGGAAATCGGCTCGTTTATTTGATGAATTGCTGGGAGCATGGTTTTAATAACGAGAAAACTGCGGGGAATCGGCTCGTTGATTTGATGAATTGCTGGGTGCATGGTTTTCATGATTTTGTCTTCTTTTCTTGTACTGAAATCATTTTTGTATGTAGTACGCGGAAGGCCCACCCGGCTTTTTATATTTAGCTAAGTTCATGACGGATGCGGTGATCGCCAAAACCAAAAAATGAAAACGATAGATCGTTATATATTCTTTCTGAGACCCGGCTTTTTATATTTAGCGAAGGTCATGGATGCCGTGATGGCCAAAACCAAAAAATAAAAATAAAAATAGATCATTATATATTCTTTGGGAGATGCCAAATGCATCGAAGGTCAGAAGATAAGCAGGAAATGAGACTTGAGCACTAATTAATGAAATTAGAGCGATCAAAGGAGACTTGAGCAGTAATTAATGAAATTAGAGCGTGAGAGTAGGCGACAGTAAGGAAGGTGATCATTGAATTTCAGGCCACGAGAAAGGGATGGAGAAGAAAAAAACTAAAAATGTTTGTAATTTGTATTAGCAGCGCACATGGCTACGTTGTTTAATTGTCCAGCTTATAATGTTACACCCGAGGGAGGATGACAACGTGTTTGTCGTGATAGGTTCATAATACGATCCACTCCCAATCGTGATGGCAACATGTTTGTCCTAATAGGTTGATAATAATTATTCTTAAACAATATTTTATTCAATGAATTTATCTTCATCATTAATTTTATTGTTTAAGGGTTTTTGTATGAAGTTGGTGGACAAAAAAGTGATAAGATGATCACCAATGCTTTCATGCAGGAACACATGAACATTCCTAGCAACATGCCTGCATTCTTGATCTGATAGGATTGACATCCCGTGAACTTTTTCCTTTGCATGAAATTAGAAAAAGGGTCGATGAGTTTATTTCACAAATAGATCGTCTCACCACACACCATGTGTTCTCGAGAGCTATTGAGCAAATTGTTGGTTGGATTTTGGTGATGTGCACTGTGCATCATCTCTAGTTGATTCCAAGTATGTATTTGGATGCAATTTTTTTTAATTTCGTAATTTGTTTAAATGTTTAAAAAAAAAACTAAGTTGACACCATTCTATCTTCCATTACTAGTGCCCAAGGCTGAGTAATATTTATAATTACATGGCTAGAATCTTTGAATTTTACAGGACTAGCTAGATAAAAACCAAGTTACAGACCTAAATATTAAAAAACAATAGTGGATGGCATTGTTCATTGATCCTAGAACTATATTACAACCACTAGTCATAAAGAGACCATTTATTATGGACTTGTGCACATATCAACCATTTTTAAATAATTGGATGGATAGGTGGTTTTATGCTTTTTGATAAACCTCCCTACAATAATAGGGAGGTGCTAAAGGACTAACCCCTTGCTCAACATTTTCCATACACAAGAAACCATATCCACCTTGACTCATAGCTTGGTGCACTATGACAATTTTATAACATTATATCGACATAAGCTACCTATAGGTGATGTTGGGACAGGGGCTGGTCCTTCAAGCCTTGTAATAAAGTCCATTTAGGAGAGGGCACACAGATAGAATAAGCACTCATGTGATTCTTAGAGATGCACCTGTTGCGGATAAACTTATTATGTGCCAACGTCGACCATTAGACATGAGAGTTTCATGGAGAAGGTTAGTGTCTTAACCATCTAATGTAATTCTCACAGATGCACCAATTGTGGACAAACTTATTATGTGCCGATGGAGGCCACTAGATATGAGAGATTCATGGAGAAGGTTAGTGTCTTAACTATATATATATATATATATATATATATATATATCTTTTGTGTATTTTTTTGTATATCTAATTATATGTTGTTTTTAGTTGCTACATTTGGATAGGAGATTCTTGATGCAGATAGATGCATCAATGCAGTTTTTGACCACTAATGTAGCAATAGAAAGAACCTACTCATTTGGTGTACCACATACTCAGGTATGCCATGCCTTTGATAAATTCACCACAATCATATACTTATTCTCTGGAAACCTCACTGATCTATCACTATTCAACTACATCTATAAGATAGTTTTTTGTTTCTACAGGTTGAACTATTATATGGCAATGAACCATGTCCACCTAGGAAGGAAAGATCACCCCCTTCATAGGTATCATGTGTCAAGTTAAATCTTGTTTAAATGTGAAATTTGTTATATTGTTTTGTTTGTATTTCACATTTTTATACTAATAAAAATATTACAAATGTGTATGCAGGTTGGTTCATTCACTACCAAGTCACTTGTACCACCACCATTCCATTCATCACCACTATCAACATTCACCCCATCATTTGTCTCTAGCTACAAGCCAAATCCAGTCCTTGGCCACCCTTCCTCGGCTCTTGGGATACCACTTTCCACCCCAATGGTTTTACCATCACTTATACAACCTATGGGAGTTTATCACTACCTACCCCGACCACCTTTTCCATCTCATACATCCATGGTGGTTGCACCTGTATACTACCCACCAGTTATCCTTATTGCAACCCAGACCATTTCATCCATTAAGGATACACCAATACACTCTCATGCATCCCCCCATTTATCATTTGATGTAGATAGCATAGTTCATGCCACAATAGATGTTGCCTCAAAGCATCTTGTACAGTCAAGTGATCCACCTACTAGCAACTCTTCATGATTGCCTAAGTTATTCACGACGAGATCATTTGTTGATGACTTTTTGTGTACTATGAATGTAATTGATTTTCTGCATTGCATTTTTGTTTAAGTTTCATGCTTTGATTCTTGTAATTAATGCAAGGTGGCATAGTTGAGATATTAGGGTCATGCAAAAGGAAAATAGCCTCACTATTGTCAGTATCATTTATAGTGAGTTTTCTTATCTTGAATTATAAAGTATCATTTTGTAATTCTGTTAATTCATCGTGGAAAAAATATTATAAGAATGATGTTTCTTTGTCCAATCTCCAAAAAAATGAATCACACCCAAGTGAAAACAACTCAAGGTCCTACTTTGAGTAAGAGAAGATAGATCGAGTTCTGAGATGCACCTCATAATTATGAGGGTGGAAATGGTCAATGAGTGATCAATGCATGTCAATTTCTATCTAGGGAACCATGTGTCATTTTTCCGTGTTTGGAGACTTGTTGTAATTTTTTATATTGGGAATGATGTTCCATTTTCTAAAAAATGTACAGTTGAGGCAATTTTGAAAACACGCACACACATTTCATGGCATATGTTCTATGGATTAGAGTGTATGTTTATTGGATGTTGATGAATAATTATGATGATGATTATGATGATGATGATGAAAATTATTTTATCCAATAGGAAAATGAAAACTAATAAACTAAAGATCTCAAAAAAAAATCTCAAAAAAGTAATTAGGCACACTAGATAGCAATAGTAGTCAATTATGAAAATATGATATGTGTCAATAGGAGGGTTTCTTTGATCAAGGATTAGTTCCCATCCTTTAACAATGATATTAAATTCTCCCTATATGGGCTCCCATGTGACATTTTGATTTAAATATAAGCAGAGAAATGATAGGAAAATTGTAAAACTAAGGAACTTTTGGAACATTGGGAAAAAAATTATCATTGATGCCACTCCTAACATTCTTGAATAATAAAACCAAATCTGTGCCAAGTGTCACTAGCATCAAAACCTTGAGAGTGCACCAAGTGGGCTATAGAGTGCGTAGTAGGAAATTTGTCATGACCCTACATAACACCTGCCCAAATCTTGTGATCGTGCACCTCCCGAGGGTGTGTGACACTGCAATGTTCAAACTTGTTAACATGGACATCCCAGTTACACTTAGCCCATACTACACCTCTTCAACTAAAACACACTCATGCTCCATTCTAGGCTACCGTGATCTACATACACCCAACTTGTATTTATACTTAGTATAAATAGTTAATTTATCTTATTCACCAATATGCATAAACAACCATACAACTAAGGAATAATACACAAGAAGGAATAATACACAACATGTGTGATGCTATGGTCAAATGACACAACCATGCTTAACACCCTCCTGCCAAGAATATAGAGTATAAACAAAAGTACAATAGAGCGCATGGATCACAATACAATTCTGGCACCTTCGGCCGACCCAAGACTATACATAGTGAAAATACCAAAATATGCAGAACTAGAAACCTCAAAATTCATGTATTGAAAACCTCAAAATATCCTTTCCAAAAATTTATGCATTTTTTCATGCCATTTCTTCCTCGGATGCCTTTGTCACCATAGAGAGACCACAGGTTTTACTCCACATTCTTCGCCTGCTTTGTCTGTGAGTTAACCCGCCTTTTGACACAATTTACATACCAACCCTATGACTCTACCCTACTCTAGAATGTGCTGGAAAACTCATCCATTCACATCATCACATCTCCACACCAGTCTGTATGGTCCTCCTGCTCAACTAAAATAAATTTTCTCACCCTTTGGTCTTCGTTGAAGGTTGTAGAAGTCGGTAGGTGTGACTTGGCCCCTTGGGAGGAGCTAATATCCTATCCTCAAATATTCCCTAGATCTATGGTGAAGCTATGAAATGATTCATGATCCTTCTTACTGCCCCCAAATGACTCACCTTTGTGCCCTTATATATGCGTCGACTCTCGCAAGTGGACTGTCACATCCCTTGTTGCCTTGACGAGCCGATTTGTCCAACATATGTGTCACGCCCCTCAAAAATTCTAAGTTGACCTCAAGTGTAGGCGTGCTTGGGACGATCATTTAGATGACTCGCCAAGAACCCCACAAGACTATCTGGATGACCCACCAAGTTTGCAACTGACACCCACATCTTTCTGTCTAGCTGACTCACCAAGCTTTTGACCGGTGCCCACTACTCATCCAGCCAACCCATCCTTAGTCAAATAGTCTTTGGTGATGCACCCAAGTCTCTTGTGTTGTTCCAAGTGTCCTTCCATATTGGTTGTATGCTGAGGGCATGTGCATGGGATAGGCGCTGGAGGCCTTACATAATCCCCCACTCCAATATGTTTCTGTTGTGACAATACCCATAGAAATACATTGTCTCCAATCCTCTGCTCAAACTCATGCCTCCATCACAACTGTTTCTAGAAGCCCCAAATTTTTTCCTATCTAGAAACCCCAAGTTCTATCATAGTGGAAACCCTAAGTTTCCCTATGTACTAGAAACCCCAAATTTCCACAATAAATCTGATCATCCATAACATTGTGCAATCATCCAGATCATCGTCTACCCCAAAGTCATGATGCAACCAATCAATATCTCAACTCTGTTTGCAATGCCCAAGTTGTGTATACTATCGTGATGATCACACTCTAGCTTGTTGCGATCTCAACCACTGTCGCAACCCTAACTAGAACATGAAAAATGTTTAAGAGTTGAACTATTGTGTTGAATTGCAGCACTTATACTCCAACTAAACTCTTTCATGTCCCTACACATGGTCGAAACCCCCACGTTTTGAAAAAGTTGGGTAGCTAATCCAACCGCGTCCAATTCATGAGAACGCCATCACACATCTGCACATAGACATTTTTTCCAATGTGTTCGCCATTCCATCCAACCAAAAACATCATGGAAATATCATACTTGCCTCCCTTCTATATCATCATCCAACACTGTAATAAGTTCTTTTGCATCATCCAAGTATCACACAAATGAATCATTGTATGCCTGGAGTCCAACCCCTTTACTATGTCGCTACACACTAACTCATCCAAGTGAAAAATTGGTTGAATGGCTTGTCCAATCATCTTATTCAATTGTACGATGGCATACCCCTATGTCAAAAACTGGTATCCTTTTTCTAAAACTCGACTGATCCACACAATGTCTTGCCAATGAAACTCCTTTTTGCCGCCACGCTACAATGTCACTGCAAAACAAAGTCTTCCTTTGAATTCCTAACTTCACCTTCTACTTTATTTTGAAATATTTTATCACTCCCTCCCATATTCACACCTACCTCATCCCACATCCAACTTATGTGAAAATTCAAGGAGATCACTAGACATCTATCACCATTGCGACCAACCAAATATTCTCTCTTCACTTATCCCACAAAATGTAGGAACCCTGGATGGTATCATCAATTCTACAATCATTCCCTCCATGGCACCATGATTCATTGAAAACTATTCCCAAGTCATTAGTCAATCTCCCATCATCTTCGTCACCTGTCTATGAACTTCTCCAAGTGCACAAGTCTTGCACATCCAACAATCATCACCAAACTATTGCTGCATTCATGTTGCACTCCAACATGTCCATATGATCCTATGATCTATTTAAGCCACCAACTACCTCCACACGTGTCTCAATGTATTGTCCAAAGGGATCCAAGGAAAATGAGTCATCACTGCTCCTGTTCATCTCTTGGAATGAACGGACTTTGTTATGCCAAAGTCATTTCATCCCTTCAATTTTTATTGCGACGATCAAGTCATCACATGAATACTTAACAAAACTGGCTAAGGAACCCATACTCCAAGGCACCTCACCCATCCTCTCAAACAAGGAAGAAGTATCGTTGTCTTCTTCATCGTAGATATACCTCCATTTCACCTCATAAAAGAGCTACACAACAATCCAACTCATCCCCATCTTTGCAACAAAATCTACCTATGTCCACCTTTGAACTCACCCAAACAAGTCTCTCTAACCCCTCATCCACATTACCCACACCACTTGATAATCCAAAATATTTAGTGACTCTGCTGAAGATCAAAACACTTGGACCTGCCCCAAGTATACATTGGAAACAAGTTGTACTTGTCTTCCACTCAAGTCTCCCATTCTCCTTCCAAAGAACCCATCATAACAACTCAAATTCTGCAAAGAAATTGAAACAATTATGCTCGTTCATGGCATATCTGAAAATCTCATGGTTGAAGTCATCATGTTGTCGTGATTCTATGACTCACTCGAAACCACCAAGTATGATTTCAAAATGAACCTCCTTGTGATGGCTAAAGAGTAAGTCCATACCAATCCAAAACATGACTAAGTAAAAAACAATGATGCATCCAAGTCACCACACTCCAACTGAACTCTCTATCCACACTTTCATTATCTTTGTCACCAAGGCTCCAAGCTCCATGACACACCCTATCATATCAATCCATCACTACAACCAATCAAGGTCTACAACAACAAGACCCAACAATCGTGTATGGTGAATCCCAACATAGACACGTCTCGTCAAGGTGCATCCAAATTGTTCACGTCAAGTATTTAATTTAACTCTGCGATATGCAAAACCCTGTGTAAGTAATCTTCTCCATGCAACTAATCGAACCCATCTTCATATATATATATATATATAATTTTTTTTTTAATGAAATCTTATATTTCCTTTTGGTTTTTAAGTTTTTTAATATACATTTTATTTTATTTTTTGATGTAATTTTAATTTGTTTTAGCTTTTTTTGAAATTTTGTATCAAATTTTAAATTATTATTATTATTTTTCTTTTCTTTTTTTAGTTTTTTAAGTTTTTATTTAATCTTTTTTAATAAAACTTTTTATTTTATTTAAATTTAATTTTTTTTATTTTTCTTTGTTTTTTAAGTTTTTAATTCAAAAAAGAAATTTAAATTCGGGTTAGAGTTTTTATTTTTAAAATGAGTGTTTATTTTATAATTTTTTAAAAAACTAATTAGCAAAGTTTTTTTTTAATGTAAATTTTTTAAAATAAAAAATAAAAATTTAAGCACTATTTAGGATACAGTTTGTTAAGGGAACCATTTCAATTAAGTTATGATTTCAACTCTCCCCAAAAAACAGTGCTACTGGTGACATCACTTTTTGATTTGAGGGTAAATTTTGAAATCTTTGTCCAGATGACATCAGTTTTTAATACAACGGGTCTAAATTTTAACCATCATAAAAAATAAAGTTGATACATTATGGATAAGAAGATTTAAAATATCAAAAAACAACCTTAAAAGAGAGGGGTGTTACCGGTAGCATAACTTTTCAAAACGAAGTAAAAAATGTGACCCCCCCCCCAAAAAAAAACCCGACAACTTTGTAGAGTTTTCTTTAAGTTGGTAATTATATTACATGCCCAAATATTGCAATCGTGCACCTCCTAAGGACGTGCAACACCACACTTATTCAAACTTGTTGGCTTGACCAACCCAAATCTTCTTAACCTAGATTATGCTTCTTCACCTAAAACATATCCATACTCCATTCTAAACTACCAGCTAGGTTTACCCAACTAATCTTTATACTTAGTCTATTTAATTAGTTTAACTTATTCACCAATATGGATAAACAAACACACAAACCAAAAACATCACATATTTCGAAAAGTTATGTGCACAAAACTGGTTAGAGATGCCTAAAGATTTGGAAAATTAAAATTAATCTTAAAATTCTTGTTGGACATGCCTTGAAAAATAAAACTAAATTTAAATTTTTTCGTATAACCTAACCTTCATCCTCAGCCAAAGAAAAAAAACTCCAAAACAAATCACTTTTGGTTGTATCATAAATTTTCCTTATCTGAATTTGAAAATTCATTTATCAATTAATTTGATAGTTTTTATGGGTAGAAATTAAGTTGAAGTTGATAATGGTGAGTAAGATTTTTTAAATTATTTTGAAAATGTAATATTTTTATTTAATTTTAAAATTAAGTTAAATTTATTTTAATTTTATTAAAAAAATCAAATCATTTAAGATTTTCATCTTTTAAAATTATATATATATATATATTTTCTTTGTTTTTATAACGAATGATAATTCCAATTATTTCTATGAATGTTTCACTATCCATTCCAATTATTTCTATGAATGTTTCACTATCCACTTCGTACTAGTAATTAACTTGATTGTACATTATTGGCTTAATAACATTTATTTAGATCAATGTAATTGTTAGACATGATAACTAAATCCAATAAATTATATAAATGAAAATTTGAATTTAATATTTAATTTTTTTATGTAGGTTTGAGGTATAATATTTTTACAAAGTTATTGAGAATGATATAGCAGGTTTAAAATAATTTTATAACCTACAATTTCAAAATTAAAGGAAATACTATTCCATCTTCCTTACAAAAGAGATCTTTTCCCCATTGACAACATGGCTATGACCAGGTACCCAATATATCAGAACAAGTTAAATAACATGGTAGAGAAGAGGAGTAAGCTAAACAACATGGAAGACAAAAGGATTCCTAAAATTGCTTCAAACTCTAACGAAAATCAAGCAGGGAGGGGATAAAGATGCCAAGTCTTGGTTAAACCATTTGAGAATAAATTAAGAGATCATATTGTAAAATAAAGATAATATTAAAAAAACATTCCAAGTCTTGGTTAAACCATTTGGGAATAAATGAAGAGATCATATTGTATAATAAGGACAATATTAAAAATATTATTACCACAAAATTCAAGGACAAATTGTGGTCTCATAAAGAGTTAAAGGGAAAAATGAAATTAAGATATTATAACGAGGTGATCAACCCTAATCTAGAATATCAAAAGTATCTCTCTCTGTTGAGTACTTTAAAGAAGAAAATAAACATTGCTACAATAAGAACAAATTCTCATGGCATTCATAGTGAAATTGGGTGTTGGTCAATTCTCAAAACACCATGGGATGAACTAGTCTATCACATTTGTGACAGTAAGAGGGTTGAAAATGAAAACAATTCTTTTAGAATGTCTAGCATATACCCATATTAGAGCTCAATTTCAAAACAATTGTCACACTACCAACCTTCCTTACCTTTTAACTCAAAAAAGCTATGGTGATTTTGGAACACTTCTTCTAATGCTTCTTGAGCACAAAAAATAAAATTCTAAAGAATTCCAAGTAATATCTTACCTTCATAAGGTCCCATGCACCAAATTCCATCAGTGGATGTTAATCACCACCACCATCATCATCATAAAAACTTCAAATCACACATTTAAGTAATTCCGATATGAAGAAATCATACTAAATGGTTTTATACCTCTATTCTTTTTTATGAGTTAATATAACAACCAAAAGTGCGAAGAACAACAAAGACTCATGTATCGTATTTGAATACATTATCAATAAATTGTTTTCATGGTTATTTTATCTTAATTAAGTGTATTTAAAAAACTATATAAATAAGTGATAAGTGACAATCCAATCTCATAATCTAGATATTTCAAAAACACTTCTCCATTAACATGTATGGACTATTCCTAAAAGAACAATGCAATATTTATTTTGTGAAATAAAATAAATAGTACATAGAATATCCCATTTCATTTTATAACCATTGATCCAAACGATTATTTGTAAACAATATCTTATCATTTTTATAACCATTGATCCAAATAATGATTCTTAAACAATATATCATCCTCCAAATGATAGGGAATTCATCTTCATTGTCAATTTGATTGTTTAAGGGTTTCTATATGAATTTGGTGGACAAAAAAGTGGCAACATGGTGATCACGAATCCGCTCATGCAAGAACACATGAACACTCCTAGTAGCATGGATGCATTCCTGATTTCACAAGATTGACATCCCCTGAACCTCCATGGAAGAGGCCATGCCATCCCATCAACAAAGGTGTGTGCATGTGTTTTTAGGAACGAGTACGTGCTCTAGGAATGTGTGTGCCTTCCTTTGCATGAAATTAGAAAAGGGATCGATCAATCTATTTCACAAATAGATCGACCGACCACGCCATGTGTTCTCCAGCGCTATTGATCAAATTGTTGGTTTAATTTTGGTGATGTGGTGCCCACACTCTTCTGGCATCATCTCCAGTTGATTCCAAGTATGTATTTGGATGCATTTTTTTTGAATTTCTTAATTTTTTTAAATGTTTATAAAATAAACCTAAACCATATATTTTCCATTATTGAATAATATAAATCAAATTTAAATGGAGCACGGAGAAAACCCAAACCAAACATCACAACTAGAAGACACACCAAACTAAAATTATAAATGGAAAATATAAACATGAAAATTGATGAAGGGTTGAGGTCTCTTAGAAATCTTGTTCAAGAGTTATGGAGTACCAGAGAGCCCTAATAATTGTCACTAGCCAGTTCCTTGGACACCATTGTATCTTCCATTACAAGTACCCAAGGCCAATTAAGTAATATTTATAATTACAGGGCTAGAATGTTTGGATTTTATAGGACTAGGCTAGATAAAAACCAAGTTACAGATCTAAATATTACAAAACAACATTGGATAATATTGTTCATTTATCTTAGAACCAGATTACAACCACTAGTCATAAAGAGACCATTTATTATGGACTTATGCACATATCAACCATTTTTAAATGATTTCATGGATAGGTGGTTTATGCTTTTTGATAAAAATCCCTGCAATAATAGGGAGGTGCCTCTATGTTTTCTCTGGAAACTATGGACACACTTTATTTTAGGTCTCCATGTCAAATAATTTAATGTTGGAGTATTCTAGCAAGTGGGTCGTGGGTCCACACATGATATAGAATATTCTAGGCATGACCTATTGCTAGGTCCTTGTACTCCTAGGAAAAGGACTAACCCCCTGCTCAACATCCTCCCATTGGAGAAAAAATCAGCCATACACAAGAAACCATATCCACCTTGACTCAGAGTTTGGTGCAACACGAGAATTTTATAGCATTATCTCGACATGAGCTACCTATAGGTGATGTTGGGAGAGGGGATATTGCTTCAAGCCTTGCAGTAGAGTTCATTTTGGAGAGGGCACACCGATAGACTAGGCACTCATGTGATTCTCAGAGATGCACCAGTTGCGAACAAACTTATTATGTGCTGACGTAGGCCACTAGGCATGAGAGTTTCATGGAGAAGGTTAGTTTCTTAACCATATCATGTGATTCTCAGAGATGCACCAATTATGGACAAACGTGTTATGTTTTGATGGAGGCCATTAGACATGACAGTTTCATGGAGAAGGTTATTATGTTAACCCCATATATATATATATAAAGGAAAAGATAAAGGAAAAGATAAAATATATTTATTATTGATTAGATCAATCTTCTTTTGTGGATTGATCATGTCAGGTATTGTAATTGACCAAATCCCCTTTTGCGGATTGGTCAAACCCTAATTGTAATAGAAAAATTAAGAAGTTGCCCCTAGGTTAATTAAAGTGGTTCTAACCACCCAGAAAGAGAAGTTGTCCCTGCCAGTGAAGAGACACCTCCTTTCAGCACTTGCCAGTTTGTATAAATAAAGGAGGCCAGCACCTCATTTGTACACTCACACAGTTTACTTATCTAGTGCACAAGTATTGAAGGAAGCTGCAGATACCAGTTGCCGGAATAAGGAAGAGAGAGAGAGGTGCATCCTTGGGAGAGGAATTTCTGTGTTGTTTGGTTCATTGTCTTGGCATTGTATTGACTATCTATATTAAGGAAGTTTTGCTAGGTTTTCTTCCCCATGAGGATTTCGCAGGACAAATGTTGTGTATCTTGTGATTGTGTTTCTCTCAGTGATCCTATCTATGTTATTGTTATCTAGTAAATTTAAAGGTAACCTAATAATATCTTAAACCTTAACATGGTTTCAGAGCTAAGCTGAAGAGAGCATCTTTCGCAAGAAAAATAAAAACGTCACTATTGACGTACAAGAAAATTAAGGCTTTTTATTGAAGAATAATTTCATCCCCAAAACCATCTAGAAAAGTGTTCCCTACCTCAAGGAACACTTTGGCATCTTCAACGCACCTTTTAAGTGGCTAGATCTCCTGGAAAGTGAAACCCTAGTTTTCACAAAGTACTAGAAGTACCAGAAAACTAGAGTACCAGAAGTACCAAAAGTACCAGAGTATCAGAAGTACCAGAAAACAAGAATCACCAGTCTAGAAATCCGCTAATCAAGTTTGAAGGGGTAAAATTTGGATTTTTAGAAATCTGACTGTACCATCATACTCGCCTCAGTCCAGCGCATCTTTTGGTGAGTTCAGTTTTTAGATCCAAGAAATTTTCTTTTTCTATTATTTCTATAGCTCGGAGGGCTAGGGTTTCTACTGCAAGAAATAATGGCTACCAACATGAGGGTAGAAGACAAGTTGGAAGGATCTATAAGTTTCAGATCTTGGAAACATAGATTGCAGAGGATTCTAGACAAGAATGATCTCCTAGAACATGTTACAGTGGGTGTACCAGAACTAGATGAAGGAGATAAAAAGACTAAGCATAAGAAGAATGAAAATAAAGAAAAGAGGATCATGTCAGATTCAATAAAGCATCTCTTGATCCCTCATATTTCTGAACTATAGACATCAAGGAAAATGTATGAAGCACTCAACAGGTTATATGAAAGCAAAGACATTAGCCAGAATATTTCCTTAATAAATCAGCTTTGTAATATGAAGATGGAAAACTCAGAATCTATCACATCCTATCTTATGAGAGTTTCTCAAATCAAAGATCAGCTTGCAGCTATTGGAGATGTCATTCGTGACAAAGATCTTGTAACCACAACCCTAAATGGGTTTCCAACATTTTGGATTCCTTTTGTACAAGGAGCGTGTGCAAGAAGCAAGTGACCCAATTTGATAAGTTATAGGCAGATTGCACACACGAAGAATCTAGACTTGCAGACCAACATAAGAGATTAATTGTTGATGAAGAGGAAGCTCTTACAACTCAAAAGAACAAAAGAAGTTCCTTCAGGAAGAAAAACAAATAAGCTAACTCCATAAGAGTTACAGATAAGAAGAAAAATGTTTCAAAGATCAGATGCTACAACTATTAAAAGTTGGGACACTTTTCCTATGACTATCCTCAAGGAAAAGGGAAAAGAAAGTATCAAGCACATGTGGAAGAGGAAGACAAATCTCCTGCCTCAAAGAAATCTTTAGCAAAAATTGAGGGTTATGTACTTTAAGTTGAAGATAGTTGATCTGAAGAAAGATAACAAATGGTGAATTCCATAGAGCCTCCCCACACAAAAAACAAAAGATAAGTATTCATGTTTATTTTTGGTATCTAGTTTACCTTATCATTACAAGTTAGATTTTTTGTGAGAATGTTAATTAACCTCATTTTATTTAAGCGTCTATGTAGACTTATCAAAGAAAATGATAAAGAAAGAGATAAAATAGTTATTTAAGGTACGATCACTCATGAGAGTGACAAAGAAAGCATACTGTAAGTAATTTTACAAGTCTCGGAAGAAAGAACTTATGCCATGACTTGCAGAACTTAGACATCATGGGAAGGACATATGATATGGTGACAATTAGTAAAGACCAGACAATATCTAGTATTTATATAGGAGCAGGAGGCTCCTAAAGATGCAGAACAAAAATTTTCAAGATGAAGAAAAGGATGGATACTAATATATAGTGGATGAGATGCAGGTAACTATAGGTTTCTCCAGTACCATTCTTATAGATGTAGAGGGAGCAGGTTGATCCAATATGAAGTCAGAAAGAAATGTTCGAACTCAAGAACACACCCAGGATATTACAGAAGAAGAACTTCAAGGATGATGATTAGAAGCTATTAGTTTGGTGCAAGAGGGAGCCATGTCTCTGAGTTCGAAATGGAGGATCGTGATTTGATGCAGTTAGGAAAGAAAATGGATGGTGCCTAGATATTTTGATCAAGATGAAAAGTTATTCAGTAGATGGAGGGTGCCTAGCAGATGGGTAGCATGGTATTATGCCATGGAAATATTTTGGACCACAAGAGAAGAGACCTTTGTAGAGAAGGAATGAAAAATCCCATTGGTAGACCTTTGTAGAGAAGGAGAAAGAGAAGAGACCATCGTAGAGAAGGAAGAGACCTTTGTATAGAAGGGGAATGAGAAATTTTCCAAGGTTGGCCTCTGTCCAAGTGTTGAGTTTTGGATACTCTAGGGACATGCTATAATACCCTCATAGAGAGGGGTGTGACCACCCTCATAGAGAGGAGTGTGACCACCCTCATAGAGAGGAGTGTGACCACCCTCATAGAGAGGAGTGTGGATGTTTCTCCATGGGGCAACGAGAAAATACTCTCCTATGGCCAGGGATTGAGTATCCTGGAACACAAACCTTGACCATGTGGAATGGTTAGTTAGCTCTTGAGGTTTGTGTCGTAATATTGCTTGGATCATGGAAAGGGATTCTAGTCTTTCCTAGGATAACATCGTAGCTTCTCTAGTTCATGTGGGATGACTAAGAGTGAAGCTATGGTAGTAGTCCTCACCCCGTGGATGGGTGAGATAGATGACTACAAGAGAAGGGAGAACATAAAAGGAATGGAAAAACTCATAGAACATCTTCCGTGTGAAGATAAGATATATTCTGTGTGAAGATAAGAAAGATTATCTTCTGCATGAAGATGAAAGAAAGAAAGAGTATCTTCTGCGTGAAGATAAAGAGAACAAAACTTCCGATGATTTATAGGTATGCCAGTTAGTGATCATGATGCTAGATAAGCAAGTGGATTATATTGATGCCTCCCATTATCCAGTCGATGTTGTTACCCAGTTGATGATGTTGATTATTTTACCTAGTTGATGATGTTGCCTAGTTGATGATGACATCCAGTGACCTATCAAAAGATAAAGAATATCCTTCTTGTTAAGAGGGAGTGTTAAAATATTGTGTAATTGCAAAGAATATTCTTATCCCCTTTTTGTCGATAAAGGAAAAGATAAAATATATTTATTATTAATTAGATCAATCCCCTTTTGTGGATTGATCATGTCGGGCATTGTAATTGACCAAATCCCCTTTTGTGGATTGGTCAAACCCTAATTGTAATATGCAAATTAAGAAGTCACCCCCCAGGCTAATTAAAGTGGTTCTAACCACCCAGAAAGAGAAGTCGACCCTGCTAGTGAAGAGACACCTCCTTTCAACACTTATCAGTTTGTATAAATAAAGGAGGCCAGTGCCTCATTTGTACACTCACACAACTCACTCATCTAGTGCTCAAGTATTCAAGGAAGCTACAGTTACCAGTTGCTAGAAGAAGGAAGAGAGAGAGAGGCACATCCTTGGGAGAGGAATTTCTTTGTTGTTTGGTTCATTGTCTTGGCATTGTATTGGCTATCTATATTAAGGAAGATTTGCTGGGTTTTCTTCCCCATGAGGGTTTCCCATGATAAATGTTGTGTATCTTGTGATTGTGTTTCTCTTAGTGATCCTATCTATGCTATTGTTATCTAGTAAATTGAAAGGTAACCTATATATATATATCAAATTATATGATGTTTGTAGTTGCTACATTTAGATAGCAAACCCTCGATGTAGATAGATGCATAAGTTCCATTTTCCACCACTAATGCAACAATAGAAACAACCTACTCATTCAGTGTACCACATACTCAGGCATGCACTTCCTTTGATAAATTCACGACAATCCTCTACTTATTCTCCGTCAACCTCACTCATCTACCACTATTCAGCTACATCTATAAGATAGTTTTTTTGTTTCTACACGTTGAAGTATTATATGTTAATGAACCATGTACACCTAGTATGGAAATATCACCCCCTTCATAGGTATCACGTGTCAAGTCAAATCTTTTTTAAATGTGAAATTTGTTATATTGTGTTGTTTAAATTTCACATTTTTATACCAATAAAAATATTATAAATGTGTATGTAGGTTGGTTCATTCACTACTAAGTCACTTGTACCACCACCATTCCATTCATCACCACTACCAACAGTTTCCCCATCATTTGTTCCTAGCTACAGGCCATGTCCAGTCCTTGGCCACCCTTCCCCGGCTCTTGGGATAACACTTTCCACCCCAATGGTTTTACCATCACTTGTACAAGTTATATTTTTTTATCACTACCTACCCCCACAAAATTTTCCATCCCATCCATCCATAGTGGTTGCACTCATATACCACCCATTAGTCATCCTTATTGCATCCCAGACCATTTCATCCATTAAGGTTACACCAATACACTCTCATGCATCCCCCCATTCGTCATTTGATCTAATAGCATAATCCATGCCAAAATAGATGTTGCCTCAAAGTTGCTTACATAGTCAAGTGCTCCACCTACTAGCAACTCTTGATGATTGCCTAAGTTATTCACAATGAGATCGTTTTTTGATGAATTTTTGTGTACTATGAATGGAATTGATTTTATGCATTGTTGTTTAAGTTTCATGATTTCATTCTTGTAATTAATGCAAGGTGGCATATTTGATATATTAGGGTCACACAGGAGGTAAATAACCTCACGATTGTAAGTATAATTTACAGTGAGTTTTCTTATCTTGAATTATAAATTATCATTTTGTAATTATGTTAATTCGTCGTGGAAAAACTATTATAAGAATTTTGTTTCTTTGTCCAATCTCCAAAGAGATGAACGTTGGGAAAAAATTATCTTTGATGCCACTCCTAACATTCTTGAATAATACAACAAAATTTGTGCCAAGGGTCACTAGCATCAAAACCTTGAGAGTGGACCAAGTGGGATACAAAGTGCATAGTAAGGAATTTGTCATGACCCTACTTGACACTTCCCAAATCTTGTGATCGTGCACCTCTTGAGGGTGTGCGATACCGCAATGTCCAAACTTGTTGTCTTGGAAAACCCAGGTATAATTAGCCCAGACTACACCTCTTCACCTAAAACATACTCATGCTCCATTATAGACTACTGCGAGCTAGATGCACCCAACTTGTCTTTATACTTAGTCTATTTAGTTAGTTTATCTTATTCACCAATATGCATAAACAACCATACAACGAAGGAACAATACACAACATGTGTGATGGCATGGTCAGATGACACCAACATGCTTAACACCCTCCTGCCAACAATATATAGTATAAAAAAAATAACAATAGAGCGCATGGATCACAATATAATTCTGGTGCCTTTGGGACACCCAAGACTATACATAGTGAAAATACCAAAATATGTAGAACTAGAAACCTAAACATTCATGTACTGAAAACCTCAAAATATCCTATCCACAAATTTATGCATTGTGTCATGTGAGTTGTTCCTTGAATGCGTTTATCACCATAGACAGACTACCAATTTTACTCCACAGTCTCTGTCTTCTTTGTTTGTGAGTTTACCCACCTTTCGACACACTTTACATAACAAAACCAAGACTTGCCCTACTCCAGAATGTGCTTGATAACTCATACATTCATATTGTTACATCTCCACACCAGTCTGTATGGTCTTCCTACTCAACTCAAATAAATTATCTCACCCTGTTGTCTTCGTTGCAGGCTCCACAAGGCTCCACAAGTCAGTAGGTGTGACTTGGCCCCTTGGGAGGAGCTCACCGCCTATCCTCAAATATGGATCATATATGTGGTGAAGCTATGAAATGATTCATCCACCTTCTTACTACCCCAAAATGACTCACCTTTGTTCCCTTATATATGCGTCGACTCCCATAAGTGGACCGTCACATCCCTTGGTGCCTTGGAAAGCCGAATTGTCCAACATATGTGCTGCACCACTCAACAATGATAATTCAACCTCAAGTGTGGGAGTTCTTGGGAGGATCATTTAGCTGACTCTCCAAGAACCCCATGATACTATCTAGCTGACCTACTAAGTTTGCAACTGGTACCCACATCTTTCTGTCTAGCCGACTCCCAAATTTTTTTACTGGTTCCCACTACTTGTCCAACCAACCCATCCTTAGTCAAATAGTATTTGGTGATGCACCCAATTCTCTTATGTTGTTCCAAGTGTCTTTCCCGCTTGGTTGTATGCAAGGTGTGAGGGCACATGCATGGGATAGGTGCCTGAGGCCTTACATCCTCCCTCACGCCAATATGTTTCCATTGCGAAAATATCCATAGAAATATATTGTCTCCAATCCTCTACTTGAACTCATTCCTCCATCACAACTGTTGCTGGAAACCCCAAGTTTTGTGTTAACTAGAAACCCGAAATTCTACCATAGTGGAAACCCCAAGTTTCCATGCGTAATAGAAACCACAAATTTCCACAAAAACTATAATCATACATAACATTGTGCAATGATCCATATCTTCTTCTACCACAAAGTTATGATGCAACCAATATGTCTCTCAACTCTATTTGCAATGTCCAATTTGCCTATAGTATCACGATGATCACACTCTGGCTTGTTGCGATCGCAACCACTTTCGCAACCCTAATTAGAACATGAAAAATGTTTAAGTGTTGAACTATTGTGTCAAATTTCTGCACTTATACTCCAACTAAACTCTTTCATGTCCCTACACACAGTTGCAACCCCCTCGTTTTGAACAAGTTGGGAAGCTAATCCAACTGCTTCCAATTTGTGAGCACGCCATCACACAACTAAAGATAGCAATTTTTTCCCATGTGTTCTCCATTCCATCCAACCCAATAACATTCATGGAAATATCATACTTACCTCACTTCTTCTATCATCATCCAACTCCATCAAGAATTTCTTCTGCATCATCCAAGTATCACAAAAATGAATCATTGTATTTATGGAGTCGAACCCTTTTACTATGTCATTGTGGACTAACTCATCCAAATGTCAAATTGGTTGAATGTCCTGTCCAATTGCCTTATTCACCCATATGATAAAATACCCCTATGTCAAAAACTGGTATCCTCTATCTGTAAATCGACTCATCCACACAATGTCTTGCCAAGGAAACTCCTTTGCCCCCCCACGCTACAATGCCACTCCAAAATAATGTCTTCCTTTGATTTCATAACTTCATCGTGCACTTTATTTAGAAATCTTTTGTTACTCTGTAACATCCCGCTCTGGCGCACTGAGAAAACTTATTATTTGAGGACACTTGCTCGCAAGTGATCTGGACTTTTATGATGTTAGACCATTTATACTTGATTATGATGCGATTGACAGATGACATGATGTGTTACTATTTGATGTAGACAGGTGCTATTGACTCAGTTTTATTGAGTGTGCAGGGTTTTTGACCTTGAGGATGCAGAGGCATCGGTAGAACCCCCTTGGACTCCGGACTGAGTCAGGGAGTGTGCTTTCGGGTGGATATGTTTACTATGATGTTTCATTTGATTTGATGATTTGATGTTGACATTTCTGACATGATTGTTGATGATTCAGGTTGACGATAGCTTGCCAACCAGACTCACATATGGAGTAAAGGGGCCACACACAATTTGCAGAGAGGTTGAGGGAGAGGGGTGGACAACAGCCCTGCCACCGACTACTAGCATTCCCACTGTGGCTCGAACTGTAGGTTAACGATTACCTAGTTCAAGAGGATCCACGATGCCATGAGGGCAGACTGCGACAGTCGCTCACGATGATTCTAAGGGGCACGAAATAAGGCGGGGGCCTTATTCCTTAGAACCCTTAGTCTCCCACAAGTTCACCTGGTGGAGTGTGGACTCCAGGGGTTATAGATGTCTACCAATGAGTCCAGTTGGCGAGTGGCACCCTTGGAGCACGTAGTGCATCCTGAAGGGCACATCACACAAAAGAAATTCAAGAGGCGAGTGACACCCTTGGAGCACGTGGTGTGTCCTGAAGGGCACGTCGCAAGAATGTGGATGAAGGAGTCAACCTAAACAGCCCTAAGTCATCAACACCTGATTAAATCCTTAAACTTTTCCCCTAACCAGGCGTCGCCAATTCAGAATTTGAGCCCTATGTCAAAAAAAAAAAACTTAATTCACAACTATACATTAAATACTCATTTCCCCTATGATTTGCAACCTCCACCTAATCCAAGGAGTTTCCTTCCTTAATTAAATACATAAAAAAATTCCGCCGTTAATTGAATTCTTAAAGTAATTCCGTCCTTAATTGCGTACATAAGGCCTTTCCTCATTCCCAGTAATAAGCTTGATAATTTATCTTTAAGTGAAGGTACTGCTACTTCGCCCTAACATAATAATAAAAACTTAACCATCTCCTAATAACAATGCCATTATACTCCAGCTCTCATTAGCTCTGCCATTCAAATAACATTAGAAATTTCATTTCCTACTAGCTAGCATTAACAATACAGGTGCTAATAATAAAATTAAACAAAAAAAAAACCCACTGAAGCTAATGTGAGTCTTCATAAAGT
>JASDQU010100205.1:403159-425801 GCA_032191745.1 Picea mariana | reverse complement strand
TATATATATATATATATATATATATATATATATATATATATATATATAGTTTTGTATAATTTTTTTTTAATGAAATCTTATATTTCTTTTATGTTTTTAAGTTTTTTAATAGACATTTTAATTTTTTTTGTTGTAATTTTAATTTTTTTAAAGTATTTTTTTGAAATCTTGTATCAAATTTTAAATTTAGGTTTTTTAGTTTAGTGTGTTTTTTTTATGGTCTTTGTTAGATGTTCTACGAAATGTTTTTTTTTGCCAAAATTCGGCGATTTAAATTTACATGAATCACTATTTTTTGTTGTTCATAATTCATTTCTTAATGCAGAAATAGATTCAGCATGCTGAAAAACTCCCAGGGCTCTCAAATTTTACAGACATAATCACTTAAATCTATGAATCCAACAATTTCTCGCTGGATTAAGGGCAAATATCCCTGGAAAAAATTTTCATTTGGTAGAATATTTAGCCTACAAATTTTTTTGTTATATCTTTTTAATTATTAATTTTTTTTTTTGGGTTATAAATTTGTTTTTTAACCTTTTTATTTTTATTTTTACTCATTTTCTCTTAGTTTGTATATATATTTTTTATTTTTTGTTTTTTTTTCCTCTTTAGTTTTTTAATTTTAAGTTTTAATTTAATCTTTTTCAATTAAAATTTACTTTTTATTTTATTTTATTTAAAATTTCAATGCTTTTCTTTTTCTTAGTTTATTTTTAGTTTTTAATTTAAAAACAAAAAATTTAAATTCGCGTTAGAGTTTTTGTTTTTAAAATGTTTTTTTTTATAAATTTTTTAAAAACTAATTTACAAAGTTTTTTTTCTAATGTAAATTTTTTAAAATAAAAAATAAAAATCTAAGTAATGATTTAGGATTTGATTTTGATTTGTTTATCGATGATGATACCAGTTGTTGATGTCACCATTTCAATTAAGTTATGATTTCAAATCCAAAAAAAAAATAGTGCTACTGGTGGCATTGCCTTTTGATTTGAGGGTAAATTTTAAAGTCTTTGTCCACATGACATCAAAATGACATCAGTTTTTAACGTGTCAGGTCTAAATTTTAACCATCTTAAAAAATAAAGTGGATACATTATGGATAAGAAGATTTAAAATATCAAAAAACAACCTAAAAAGAGGGGGGGTGTTACCTGTAGCACAAATTTTCAAAACGAGGTAAAAAATGTGACCCCCCAAAAAACGATAACTTTGTAGGGTTTTCGTTAAGTTGGTAACTATGTTACATGCCCAAATATTGCAATCGTGCACCTCCTAAGGACATGAAAGACCACGACTGTTCAAACTTGCTGGTATGGCCAACCCAATTCTTCCTAGACCAGATTATGCCTCTTCACCTAAAACATATCGATACTCCATTCTAGGCTACTGCAAGCTAGGTACACCCAACTATTCTTTATACTTAGTCTATTTAGTTAGTTTAGCTTATTCACCAATATGCATAAACAAACACACAAACCAAGGAATAATACACAACATGTGTGACAACATGGTCAGGTGGCACCATTGTGCCTAACACCTACCTGTCAACAATGTAGAATATAAACAAGAGTACAATATAGTGTGAAGCTCACAATATAAGTCTGACGCCTTCAAGCTGCCTAGGACTATACATAGTGAAAACACCAAAATTTGTAGAACTGGAAACCTCAAAATTCCTATACTAGAAACCTCAAAATCACCCATCAAAAAACATTTTTGTCACGTTGTGCAAGTCGTGCCTCAACGAACTTCATCGCTGTAGACATACTGACTTCTTAACTCCACAATCTTCTTTTTCTCTATTCACAAGTTTTCCCTATTGGATCACCTGCCTTCCGATACACTTCACACACCAACCCAAGACTCGCCCTTGCTCCAAAAAGTGCCCCATATCTCATTCGTTCACTTCATCACATCTCCACGCTAGTCTATATTGTCCTCCTACTCGACTCAAAGAAAATTTCTTGCCTTGATGTCTTCGTCTCAGGCTCCACAAATTGGCATAAGTCGTTAGGTGCGACTTGGCCCCTTGAGATGAGCTCGCTTCCTATCCTCAAATATTCCTTATATCTGTAGTGAAGCTATGAAATAATCCATGCTCCTTATTTATGCCCACAAATTACCCACCTTGACACCCTTGTATACACATTAGCTCCCACAAGTGGATCGTTTCTTCCCTTGGGGAGCCGAATTGTCCAACGTATGTGTCGTGCCCCTCAAAAATTCTAATCCGACCTCAAGTGTAAGCATGCTGAAGCGACTCATCTAGTTGAATCACCGAGCGCACCATGAGACTATCTGAATGACCCACCAAGTTCACAACTGAAGCCCACATTTTCTCGTCTAGTTGATTCCCCAAGCTTTTGAATGATGCCCACTACTCGTCCATACAACCCATCCTTAGTTGAATTGTCTTTGGTGATGAGCCCAAGTCTCTTGTGTTATGCTGAGTGTCCTTCCCGTCTGATTGTATGAAAGGTTTGAGGGCACATGCCTGTGCTAGGCACTCAAGGTCTTACATAATTCCTTGTACAGAATAAATGGATCCCTAGCCAAAACATCTTTCTAATCAATGGTGAAAATGCACCACCTCCATTTTCACTTTGGAAACATGCAATTGGATATACAAGTGTAGTTGTCCACATATTTTGATACGAAATTGATCTTTAAAGACTTGACTAAGTTTTAAGCATGAGTTCATTTACCAATTAGGAATTGATTAAAGAAGAAGAAATTAATGAAATATTATAGCAACCATAATAGGAAATTTATATCAGAATGTAATCAGAAAGAATAACAAACCATAATAACAAAGTTGTTAACGGAGTTCGACAAGATTGCCTACATCTCCGGGCCTTTGTCTTAGTGGGTGAGGTTTATTATTTATCTTCAATGGTTCAAAAGTACATCCACAAAGTGTCAAAAGGATTACAAAATGGTATGGATTTTTTCTTCTTGACCTCAAGAATCCAACACAACTGATGGAACTGAAAAAGGCTGAGCATAGCTCCTGGAATTGGCTTGCAAAGTTCCCCTTCTCAATGGATTCCTTGCATAAAAAATGAATTTGGATTTCAAATTCCTTAGCATTTCTTCTATTTTGAACCTCTATAATGTTGGGAAGAACCCCTCGTTTATATATATTTGGATTTGGTATCAACCTCCCAACTTCCTGCCAAGATCTGGCCTCAAATCGGGCTCGATATCACCCAATATTGGCTAATATCCATTAAAATCAGGTGAAAATCCAAGAAAAACGTAATATAATGTTAAAAAACCCAAAATTGGAAATAATAAAAGGCACAATCCCCTATTCTCGGGCTCCTGGCCATATTGGAGGCTCCATATGCTCACGGGATGGGTGTGCTCCTATTTTTTATCTCTTATGCTAGTCGTATGGGCCATGTGGTCGGATGCTTACGCTCCCACATACCCACATTGTTGGCTTGGCCCCTAGTCATGGGCTAGCCCCCCACCGATCGGGGTCCATCCCCTAACACGCGCCAAACCAAAATTTTATACTATATACGCCATATAGTTAACAAAGAACACTGATAACGTAGACGGTTAGCCCGAGGAGGTTTGTTCGTTGGTGCCCGCGGAGGTCAGGGGTTTGAAACTTGCGGGTAACAATTTTTTTTGACCCAACCAACATTGTCTAAATATGGGGTGCCATGTGGCACCCTCTAATTAGGCCATGTGTCACCCTCTAATTAGGCCATGTGTCACCCCATGATTCATCTATACCATATAGTTAGCATCCAATCAACATGCACAGTCAGTTTCCACATCACTGTTGTACAACCCAGTCACCTGTCTAGTCAGCTACAACATCAATATCCGTACAACCCAGTCACCGTGCCACGTCAGCTTCTGTACAACCTAGTCACTCTGCCATGCCAGCTTCCATACATCCCAGTCACTCTTCACGTCAGCTTCCATACAAACATTTTTCGTCCGTACTGCCACATGTCATCCTATCATTGGGTCATGTCATGTACGAACTGCCATGTGTCATCCATACAGTGCCACATGTCGAATCCATACTTCTCCAACTCAGCTCGAAAGCAGAAAAATTGAGTGAAACATGTCTCCTTCTGGTGATGCAACGTCATCATAATGACATCATGTTGACGTCACCTATCGTACTGCTGACGTCAACAATATGACCTATTGACTTTTACCATATTGACTTTTTGCCTATTTGGGAAATCTTTCAGAACACGATATCTTTCGCATACGACGTCCATTTACAAAAAAAATTATATGGTCAGAATCAACACGACGAGCCAGATGAAATGGCGATGGTTTCATCTGATTCTAAGAAATTTTATTTTTAGGCCTTCCTCTATTCATTTCAGATCATGCCTCCCAACTAAGATCTTTTGGTCCTCCAAAAGGGTATTAACCAGTCATAAAGTGTGTGATAGGCCACCCCACTTGTTCTTTGTCTTTGAACTCTGTCCTATGCACCTATCTTATTATAATCAATTCAAAACAACCATGACAACTGAAAACATACGGTTAGCCACTTGTACTCTTTCATATCTTACTGAAGTCACTACCATCCGTGTTGAAAACATTAGCAAGGATAACATCAGAAATATGACTGCATATGATCTAATATGTTTGTAGTACTTGCATGACATTAGCTTATCTTGAAGCAAATTATGATTGAACTTCCATTCTACAACCATCTCATTTTCATGCTTAAGATTAATTGCTTTACTTGACACAATTATAGTTGTGTTGCTTGCATAAGCTTCCTTCCTTAATTGTTCCATTGTTTGTAGAGATTGATTTGCTTTTAAGTGATGAGCATGTAAAACATATTCATTGCCTTCTTTAGTTAAGTGATATTGATTATGTTCCCTTTAGAATATTTCTTTGCGATCATACAAATAAGGACTGCCTAAGACCATTCCACATTCATTGAGTGGCACCACATCACACGTTACCTCATCCACAAACTTTGATGAAATTAGAAACTTTAAAGTGCATTGGTTTGTTATGAGCAATTTATGATTGTTTCTTATCCATTTAAATGAGTAAGGTTTATGATTCATATTAGTGTTTAATCCCAATTGTTTAACCACTTCCTCTGAAATCAAGTTAGATTGAGATCCACTATCTAGCAATGTGTCGACTTAGTATGTTTCATTATCACCCTTATGTGAAACAACTTACATCTAGAATCATATCCATCACCAATTTTACCTGTTAAACCAACTGTTGTGATCTTAATCTCATCACGTGAATCATATCCCAAGTTTGTTGGCCGTGTTGTTGCTGCACCTGTTTTCCTCCCTTTCCTTTCTTTGAACCATTTCAGTCTCTTCTCAGTATGCAATTTCCAGCAATGGTCATCATCGTGCCCTTCTTTCTTGTAATTCTTGCAAGAGAGCTTCTCTTCCTTTCTTGTCGTTGAATTTTCTTTTCTTCCATTCCCCTTTCTTTTGTCCTCTTTCCTTGAAGACGATTCCCCTAATACACCAACTCCTGTTTTCTCTACTTCAATGTATGTTTCTTGAACATAAACCTCATCAATATTAGTAGGTCCAAACATAAATACAATGTTTTGAATATGTGCAGGTAAACCTCCTATATAATTCATAATATTTTCTTGGGTATGTAATGGAATGTTTAACATTAATGACTTCTTATGAAATTCATCTGTGTATTCTGTCATTGTTTTCCCCTTTCTTAGTTTAAGACCTTGCCATTCAATTAAAGCCTTCTCTTTATAACCCAAAGGATAAATTTGATTTCTAAGTGCAAAAAAAAAATATTTCCATGATCGAAATACATTACCAACTTGCTGCATGCCATTTTGCAACTTACTCTGCCACCAGATGAGTGTTGTGCCTACAAGATGAAGGGATGCCAACTTGATTTGAGTTGCTTCATACTTAATTTGTTGCACATTGCAATAAAATTCCATATGTCTAAACCATTTATCAAGCCTCTCAGCGTTGACATCACCATCATACATGGGTAATTCAAATTTCACATCAAGATTAAGTAAAGGCATATCATGTTTATGTTTATGGGAATGTTTCCTTGCGGTGGATTTTGAAATTGTACTTGAAGAAGAAGAAGTTGATGGAGAAGAAAAGAGGTGAAGGAGGAGGTTGAGGAGGATCCTCTCCTTCTTCAATTTTGTCTTTTTTAAAATATTCCCCTTGGAATGGCCTCTTTCATTCCAAGTAATCCTCATATAAGACCTTTACCATCTTAGGCATGGCGAATAAAGTTTTTTGCAACTCTATCTCGTTCTAAGACATGCCTTCTTCCGATGCCATCTCCTCAATTTGATAAGTCCTATTTCTCGATCCAATCTTAGGATCCCCTTCTACAAGCTTTAATTCACCACGATTCAACTTTTCCCTTGTAATCATCCGAACTCAAAAACCAACCGTCAACCTGCTCTGATACCACTTGATATGAAATTGATCTTTAAAGACTTGGCTAAGTTTTAAGCATGAGTTCATTTACCAATTAGGAATTGATGAAAGAAGAAGAAATTAATGAGATACTATTGAAGACATAATAAGAAACGCAGATCATAATGTAACCACAAAGAACAAAAAACCATAACAAAAAAATTGTTAATGGAGTTCGACAAGATTGCCTACATCTCCGAGCCTTTGTCTCAATGGGTGAGGCTTTCTTATTTCTCTTCAATGCTTCAAAATTACATCATAAAAGTGTCAAAAGGATTACAAATTGGCCTGGCTATGCTTTTATTTACCTCAATAATCCAACACAACTAACGACACTAAAAAAAGCTGAGCATAGCTCCTAGAATTGGCTTGCAAAGTTCCCCTCCTCAATGGCTTCACTGCATAAAAATGACTTTGACTTTCAAATTTCTCAACATTTCTCCTGTTCTAAACCTCTCTAATGCTGCTAATAACCTCTGGTTTATATATATTTGGAGTTGGTATCAACCTCCCAACTTTTACCCAATATCTGGCCTCAAATCGGGTTCTAGATCCCCCAATATTGGTTAAAATCCATTAAAATCAGCTGAAAATCCAAGAAAATCACAATATAATGTTAAAAAACCCAAAATTGGAAATAATGCAGAGCACATCCGCTTATTGCTGGGCTCCTAGCCATATGGGAGGCTCCATATGCCCACGAGTTGGGTGCGCTCCTATTCTTTAGCCCCTTCGCTGGTTGTATGGGCCATGTAGTCTGATGCTTATGCTCCCACGCGACCACATTGTTGGCTTGGCCCTTGGTCTACAACTCCTGGTCATGGGCTAGCCCCCCACCAACTGGGGCCCATCCCCTGACATGTGCCAAACCAAACTTTTATACTATATACACCATATAGTTAACAAGGAACACCAATAGTGTAGACGGTTAGCCCGGGGAGGTTAGTCTGTTGGCGCCTGTGGAGGTTGAGGGTTTGAAATTTGAGGGTAATTTTTTTTTTGACACAACCAACATTGGCTAAATCCAGGATGCCATGTGGCACTCTCTGATTGGGCCACTTGTCACCTCATGATTCATCCATACTATACAATCAACGTCCAGTCAAGATGCACAGTAAGCTACCACATCACTGTCGTACAACCCAATCACCTATCCAGTCAGTTGTCATATCAACATCAGTAAAACCTAGTCACCTTACCACGTCAGATTCCTTACAACCCAGTCACCCTGCCACGTCATATTCCGTACAACCCAATCACCCTTCCACATCAACTTACATACAACCACCTCTCATCCGTATTGCCATAGGTCATCATGTCATTGGGCCATGTCATGTATGGACTGCCACGTGTCATCCTTACAGTGCCATGTGTGAAATCTGTACTGGTCCATCTCAGCCCGAAAATGCATAAATCAAGTGACACGTGTCACCTCCTGGTGATGCCATGTCAACATGATGATGTCATAATTGTTGATTAAGGTTGGTTGTCATTGATGTCAACCCTTGAAGAAAGCCCTGTAGCACAAAGGTTTGGGTAATGGACCCAAGATTGTTTGAATTAAATATGACTCAGTATTGTTTTTTCATGGTTGATAATAAGTAAATATGGATGAACTCAAAAGTGGTCTCCTTATGGTGAAAGCCCTCACGGGAAGACGCTTTGTGGAGTAAGAGAACTCATGCTTAATTGTGGAATAATGAGATGAAGGAAAATGAATTTGTCAAGGAAACTATCCTATATGGATAGTTCTTGTCATGCCATTTTTGGTCGCATGTGGAACGTCACATAACTCCTAACGGTTAGAGAGTTATGGCCATGAGATGTTGGAGACCCCAGGTTTGGGTAATGGACCCAAGTTTGTTTGATGGGTAATGGTATGAGTTGTGATATATTTTCAGATAATACTATTCTATATGGATAGTACATGTCATTCAATTTCTGGTGGTATGTGGAACGTCACATAACTCCTCACGGTTGAAAGCTATGGCCTTACGAAGTTGGAGGACCCTCATATGTCATCTAGAAGCCCCACAAGGTGAAAGTAGTCAAAGTGGTTTAAGAGATTTTAAAAGGTAAATAATAAAGTGAAGTAATGAGTGTATTATAATTCAAAGTGAATACAAAATAAATTATTTCAATAATACATTTAATGGAGAAATTAGAAGTGGGTTAACCCTAAAATAAGGAAAGTGGGGCCAAGTGACCTAGAAGATGTTTTTAAGGAAGCTACTTGGAGAGTATAAATAAGAGTCAAGGCTCTCTCATTCTAGATACACTTGAACATATTGAATATCGATAGGTGTCTTAGGTAACCAAGGATATATAAGCCTAAATTATGAGGGAAGGTGAAGAAAATAAGGCCGAAATGCAAGGAAGGATAAATTCTTTTGATGGTGCTTTCTAAGGTATGTTATTTACAGGTCATCTCACCATTTTCACTATAACATTTTTTCTATAATGATTAAGACTGTGAAATTTCTATTCCATTGAGAAAACATATCCAAGTATATGTGGTAAAAAATTTATCTTG
This sequence comes from Picea mariana, assembly GCA_032191745.1. Taxonomy (NCBI): domain Eukaryota; kingdom Viridiplantae; phylum Streptophyta; class Pinopsida; order Pinales; family Pinaceae; genus Picea; species Picea mariana. The sequence continues at coordinate 416,822 of JASDQU010100205.1, read as the reverse complement.
TGGGTCGTTTTATTGTTTGAGTTACACTCCGTGGAAAATAGGGTTTGTGGCTAGTCCTAAAACTAGTAAAAAACAAGTGTTTCGGGTAAAAACGTCATAACTTATTCATAACAGATCCAAATTTAGGGAAACAAAATTTGCTGGTTAGGGTACAGTATGTAGTATGATTTGTAATAGTTTTAGATCAATTAAACAAAAATTCCATGCAGAGCACACTCTACAAGGTCTCTCTCTAGAATAAGCCAGAATTCGGCAAGGTATGCCATTTTTGTGCTCTAACTCCTTTTCTGAGAGGTTCCAAGTAGTGACACTTGGGGGAATTGCATAAAACAAACTAATGAACATTTTGTATTAGTTTTAGATCTTTATACATTACAGGTACAAAGTTATGATTACTTCAAGTTAGGGTTGTTGACTAGTCCAAAACTAGGCATGTGAGACTAAAGAAAAGCTGGATGGAAATACTAGTCTCTTGTTGTTAAAGTTAATGAAGGTTTGCAGGAATGTGATCATATACACATGGTCTATTACAGAGATAAAAATCAGATTTGGATGATGAAATTGATGAGGGATTTTGGTTGAGGTACATGTTGAGTACATGGTTGAGATGAGTAATTGATGAGTTGGCACATACATGAGGTGTATAGTTGATGATGTTGGTACATATTGATGAGTCATAGTTGATGCGTAGTTGAAACATGATTGGTACATACTTGGTACATGGTTGGATGCACTTGTTTATGGTACAGGTTGATTATAGGTTGGTCCATGGTTGATGCACTTGTTTATGGTACAGGTTGATTACATGTTGAGGTACAGGTTGATGCATGGTTCATATTTATTGGTACATCTTTACAACGATATATCTCACAGTGATAGTGGCTCCATCATTCTACTTCTTCTCCAGGGCGGTTGGATGGGGTAAGGACAGGTGGTTGTAGCCACCTTCCGGTTGTAGCTGGAGAACATAGGGGGTTGTATCCTCTTTCTGGTTGTAGCCATAGAATTGGGGAGTTGGAGCTTCCTTCAGGTTGTAGCTTAAGAAACTAGGGGGTTGGAGCCTCCTTCCAGTTGCAGTTAGAAAACAAAGGAAGTTGGTGCTTCCAATGAATGTAATTCTTCAAGACATATAAGAAAAAACATTCTGTGGTTTTCTCCTGATTTGGGTTTCCACGTAAAACACTGGTGTACTGTGTATGTGTATGATTGTTCATTTGTTCATTGCTTATTTACTCTGCAATTATTGGATGATAATGATTCATTGATATAACACTTGGATTATATGGTTAAAAAGCATTAAATTAATCTATTACTGATTCACCCCCCCCTCTCAGTAATCCAACAATTGGTATCACAGCGGGTTCCTTAAGGAAACAGTTTAACCACTGGAAGGAGATCATGGATTATTCTGAGAATGGAGTACCAATTTTTAATGGTCAGAATGGTTTTAAGTATGAGATGTGGAGAATAAGGACGAAAGTATTTTTACAGGCACAGGGACATTATATTTGGCTATTAGTTGTTACAGGATATGATAGTTCAAAAAGGGCAAAGACTACAGCCAATAAGGAATTGAGGAAAAATAACAAAATAGCAATGGATTTCATCTGGGAAGGATTACCTAATCCGGTAAGAGAAAAGGTTAGTAAATGTTCATCAGCAAAAGAACTCTGGGATAAGTTAAATGACATATATTCTTTACCCATCACAGACTCAGAAAATGTCAAAGAAGATGCAGAAACAAATCAAGAAGAATTATGTTCACCATGTCAAGAAGATTCAGAAGATGAAGAGTACATAATCACCAGAGGTATGTTGTTTTGTGTTAATTGTGAAAAATGTGGACATCTTGAAATAGAATGCCATGAAGGAAATGAGACAGGAAAAATAATTGAAAAGGAAGAAAATTATGAAGAAGAATTGATTAGTGCTTTAGATGAACTAAGAGAATAAAACAATTCACTCAAGAAAGAATTGACGAAACAAAAGGAAAGTGTTCACATTTTTGAAGAAGCCCAACAGGTCATCGCGAACTTAAGAACTCAGCTAGAAGAAGCCAGAAAGATCGAAGAAAATCTTGAATATCAAAAGCAGTGTTTGGAACACAAAAGGAAGAAGCAAAAATGAGAGAGAAGATATTGATAGATCATCTTAAGGAAATAACTAACGATCTAAACCAGCTTGAGGCAGAGTTTGGTCAAGAAGAGAAAGGACTTGAAGAAGAAATAATCATATTAAAAATTCATCTTGAAGAAGCGAAAAGAACAGGAGAAGTCATGAAGTCTCAGATAATGAAGAAAGAAGAAGAGGTTGAGAAGCTTGAAGAAGAAGTTGTCACATTGATAAGTAAAATCGTCAAGCTCAACAAAAACGTTGAAGAGATAGAAACATCCACATCAGTTATAGAGAATGAAGAGAAGCACTTTAGGTTGCTAGAAAAGAAGAATGAAGAAAATAGAAAGAGTTATGCAAAAGTACTCAAAGGAAGGAATTATGGTCAACCAGAATCTAAGAAAACTATTAAAGATACATATTCAAGGGGACCATCCATGTTCAAGCCACAAAGAAGCTTCAATCATGATCATGATCAGTCAAGACAAAAATTCAGAAGGACTACAGCACAAAGAAGATCATTCACTCGCAGGTATGCAAATTTATTTTATGGTCATTGTTTTCATTGTACTAACTTTAGACATAAGGTTGCAGATTGCAGGGATTATAAAAGAAATGTTCAAGCAAGAAGTGCCTATGTGGCCACACGTAACATTGAGTGTTACAAATGTCATAACTATGGACAGATAGCCAGTGACTATAGAAGCATGATCGATACTTCCATGAAAGAGAATACTGATATCAAATATAAGAAAGTATGAATAAGAAAACAAGAAGAACATGTGAACAAAGACCATGTACCAGAGATCGCAAGATTGGCAATAAAACGAGTTGAAGAAAATTCTACAGAGAAAAAGAAAGATGTCATATACAAAAAGGTTTGGAAAATAACTAATATAAAGGAAGGGCAAGTAAATAAGGAACATGTTCAAGAGATTGTACTTTCAGGCATTGTAGTGAAATATGAATCAATAGATAGAAAGAAAGAAGTCAGAGCTTAGAGAGATAATGAATCTACCCATGAAGATGATGATGAATCTACCAATGAAGAAGATGATGAATACACATCAGAGCAGGAATTTTTATGAGCCATATGGCTTAGAGACTCCCAAGTAATATGAATATTAGACAGGGGGAGTCTATGCGATAGCTGTGACAGACCAAAGAACCATCCTTAGAGCAGCTTGTAGAGTTTGAGAAGACAGATTCAGAGAAATCAGTTAGCAGAAGTACAATTTGATAGTATAATGATAATGGGTTAGCATTATGGACAGTTGCGCAAGTAGAGTCTTGGAGAGTATGGACAGAGATAGATTCATAATAACACTTAGCAGGTTTGGATAGATATATGATAGTGGACGAGAGCATGGATTCATAGATTGGTTCAGAGAGTGGTTCAGAGACAAAGGAACATTATCGTAATGGGTGATAATTACACAGGAAATGGCTCAAACAATGCTAATGGATTACAAATTGACATATATTCTTTGGAAATAGGCAGTGCATACAATAGTTCACATTCAAAACAGAGTAATGCTTAGAAACAACACTGACAAAAATCCCTACGATCTATGGAAAGGAAGACCAGCAAATGAGAAGCACTTCAGAGTTTTTGGAAGCAAATGCTACATCAAAAGAGAAGATGGCAGAATGGGAAAGTTTGACTCTCGTGTGGACAAAGGAGTACTTGTTGGTTACTCAAGTATAAGGAAAGCATACAAGTGTTACAATTTGAGATTGAACAAAATTTTGGAAAGCATCAACGTAACAATTAATGAAACAGGCAGAACAAAATCAAAGGAAGAAGAAAATGAATCAATGGAACAACCTTCCAAAGAAGAAACAAAAGATGAAAAGGAAGTAGAAGAGGAAGATGAAGATAATCTGACAGAAATAGAAGAGCAAGTTCAACAAGTGTCTCCAAAGACACCCAGTAAACGAGTACAGAAGAATCATCCTTCAGATCAGATTATCGAAAACAATGATGCAGGAGTTGAGACTAGAAAAAGAATCCATTCACCAGAACAAACACACCTAGCACTCTTATCTACAATTGAACCAAACTGTTTTGAAGAAGCCAACAAGGATGAATTTTGGAATAAGGCCATGGATGAAGAATTGGATCAAATAGAGAAAAATGACACTTGGGAATTGGTTCCAAGACCAAAGAATAAGGATGTGATCAACACAAAATGGGTTTTCAGGAATAAATTAAATAAAGATGGACAAGTTACAAGGAACAAAGCTAGATTGGTATGTAAAGGATATGCTTAGATTGAAGGAATCGACTTTGAAGAGACATTTGCCCCATTTTCCAGAATGGAAGAAATCCGTTTGTTTTTAGCTTATGCATGCTCCAAAAATGTTAAAGTATATCAGATGGATGTAAAATCAGTTTTTCTGAATGCGGAACTTGAAGAAGAAGTATACATTAAACAACCAGAAGGATTTCAATTTTCAGAGAACACAGATTATGTGTGTAAATTAAATAAGGTCTTGTATGGTCTAAAACAAGCTCCTAGAGCATGGTAATCCAGACTGGATAAGTATCTGCAGCAGGTAGGGTTCAGAAAAGGAAGTGCAGACATCAACCTCTACATCAAGGTAAGTCAAGGTAATATTTTATTAATTGAAGTTTATGTTGATGATATTATTTTTGGTAGTGATGATGACAGGTGAAGCTAGAAATTTGCAAAAGATATGCAGAAAGAATTTGAAATGTCGCTACTTGGAGAACTATCCTTCTTTCTGGGACTTCAGATACGTCAAAGCAACCAAGGAATTTTTATTTCTCAAACCAAGTATATCAGATAAATGCTAAAGAGGTTCGGAATGGAAGATTGCAAACCAGTTGTCACTCCCATGCAAACTATTTGCAAGTTGAGAAAAGATGCTGATTCAAAGCCTACAGATCAAAGGAAATGCAGGTCAATGATTGGCAGCCTATTGTATGTGACAACATCCAGACCAGATGTAATGCAAGCAGTTGGACAAGTGGCACAATTTCAATAAGCACCAAAGGAATCACATGTATTAGCAGTGAAAAATATTTTTAGATATCTCAAAGGAACATAAGAGTTTGGGCTATGGTATCCAAAAGGAAAGGATCTATCACTAATTGCCTACACAGACGTAGATTTGGCAAGTTGTATTGATGACCGATGAAGCACCAACAACGTTCTACTTGGGTGAGTGTTTAGTATCATGGATGAGCAAGAAACAATCATCAGTATCTCTATATACAGCCGAGGAAGAGTATATTGCAGCAACAACATGTTGTACACAGATTCTTTGGATGAAACAAACTTTGACAGATATACAAGTTGAGTATGATGAGCCCATTCCAATATATTGTGATAATACAAGCTCCATCAGTATCTCAAAAAACCCGGTGATGCACTCCAAGACGAAGCACATTCTGATCAAGTATCACTTTCTACGGGAATAGGTTGCGGAAAAGAACATCAAAGTTGAGTATGTGGGAACAAAAGAACAAGTGGCAGACATCTTTACAAAACCACTTCCACAAGAAGCCTTTAAATATCTTCGCCAAAGATTTGGAGTTATTTCTACTCCATAATAACTGATTTTTGAATTCTTATCTTGTATGTCTTAGATGTACATGAGGAATGGCCATAATAGGACAATTTAGTCAGGGGGGGGTAGCCCCAGATGGAAAGATACCTTTTCCATTGATGACAAAGGGGGAGAGATTTATCAGATGCAGAGGACAGAGGCATGGTTCCAGGGGGAGAAGATTTATCAGATGCAGAGGATAGAGGCATGATTCAAGGGGGAGAAGATTTATCCGATGCAGAGGATAGAGGCATGGTTCTAAGAGGAGCATGAGTGATATGATTTCGGTATTGCATCGGAGTGTTTCCATCAATGCCAAACGGGGAGATTATTGATTAAGGTTGGTTGCCATTGATGTCAACCCTTGAAGAAATCCCCATAGCACAAAGGTTTGGGTAATGGACCTAATATTATTTGATGTAAATATGACTCAGTATTGTTTTGTCATGGTTGATAATAAGTAAATATGGATGAACTCCAAAGTGGTCCCCTTATGGTGAAAGCCCTCACGGGAAGACGCTTTGTGGAGTAAGAGAACCCATGCTTAATTGTGGAATAATGAGATGAAGGACAATGAATTTGTCAGGGAAACTATCCTAGATGGATATTTATTGTCATGCCATTTTTGGTGGTATGTGGAATGTCACATAACTCCTAACGGTTAGAGAGTTATGGCCATGAGAAGTTGGAGACCCCAGGTTTAGGTAATGGAACCAAGTTTGTTTGATGGGTAATGATATGTGTTATGATATATTTTAAGGTAATACTATTCTATATGGATATTANCCATGCTTAATTGTGGAATAATGAGATGAAGGACAATGAATTTGTCAGGGAAACTATCCTAGATGGATATTTATTGTCATGCCATTTTTGGTGGTATGTGGAATGTCACATAACTCCTAACGGTTAGAGAGATATGGCCATGAGAAGTTGGAGACCCCAGGTTTAGGTAATGGAACCAAGTTTGTTTGATGGGTAATGATATGTGTTATGATATATTTTAAGGTAATACTATTCTATATGGATATTACATGTCATGCCATTTCTTGTGGTATGTGGAATGCCACATAACTCCTCACGGTTTGAGAGTTATGGCCTTACGAAGTTGGAGGACCCTCATATGTCATCTAGAAGCCCCTAAAGGTCAAAGTAGTCAAAGTGGTTTAAGAGATTTTAAAAGGTAAATAATAAAGTGAAGTAATGAGTGTATTATAATTCAAAGTGAATACAAAAAATATTATTTCAATAATAAATTTAATGGAGAAATTAGAAGTGGGATAACCCTAAAATAAGGAAAGTGGGGCCAAGTGACCTAGAAGATGTTTTTAAGGAAGCTACTTGGAGAGTATAAATAAGAGGCAAGGCTCTCTCATTTTAGATACACTTGAGAATATTGAATATCTATAGGTTTCTGAGGTAACCAAGTATATCTAAGCTGAAATTCTGAGGTAAGGTGAAGAAAAGAAGGCCAAAATGCAAGGAAGGATAAATTCTTTTGATGGTGCTTTCTAAGGTATGCTATTTACAGGTCATCTCACCATTTTCACTATAATTTTTTTTATATAATGATTAAGACCGTAAAATTTCTATTCCATTGAGAAAAAATATACAAGTATATATGGTAATAAATTCATCTTTTGGGTCGTTGTATTGTTTGAGTTACACTCCGTGGAAAATAGGGTTTGTGGCTAGTCCTGAAACTAGTCAAAAACAAGTGCTTTGGGTAAAAACGTCATAACTTCTTCATAAAAGATACCAATTAAGTGAAACCAAATGTGATGGTTAGGGTACAATATTTAGTATGCTATGTAACAGTTTCATATCAATTAAACAAAAATTCCGTGCGGGGCACACTCTACAAGGTCTCTCTCTAGAATAAGCCAGAATTCGGCAAGGTATGCCATTTTTGCTATAAATCCTTTTCTGAGAGGTTCCAAGTAGTGACACTTGGATGAATTGTATAAAACACACCAAAGAACATTATGTATCAGTTTCATATCTTTATACATTACAGGTACAAAGTTATGATTACTTCAAGTTAGGGTTGTTGACTAATCCAAAACTAGGCATGTGAGACAAAGAAAAGTTTGATGAAAATGATAGTCTCTTTTTGTTAAAGTTAAGGAATATTTGCAGGAATGTAATCATATACACTAGGTATATTACAGAGCTAAAAGTCAGATTTGGATGATGAAATTGATGAGGGCTTTTGTTTGAGGTACATGTTGAGTACATGGTTGAGATGAGTAGTTGACGAGTTGGCACATACATGAGGTGTATAGTTGATGATGTTGGTACATATTGATGAGTCATAGTTGATGAGTAGTTGAAACATGATTGGTACATACTTGGTACATGGTTGTATGTACTTGTTTATGGTACATGTTGATTACAGGTTGTTTGGTACAGGTTGGTGCATGGTTGATGCACTTGTTTATGGTATAGGTTGATTATAGGTTGAGGTACATGTTGATGCATGGTTCAAATTTATTGTTACAGTTTTATAGTGGTATATCTCACAGTGATAGTGTGACAATGGTTCCATCATTCTACTTCTACTCCATGGCGGTTGGACGGGGCAAGGACAGGTGGTTGTAGCCACCTTCCGGTTGTAGACGGAGAACATAGGGGGTTGTAGCCTCCTTTTGGTTGTAGCCAGATAATTGGGGGGTTGGAGCTTCCTTCAGGTTGTAGCTTGAGAAAATAGGGGGTTGGAGACTCCTTCCAGTTGTAGCTGGAAAACAAAGGAAGTTGGTGCTTCCAATGAATGTAATTATTCAAGACATATAAGAAAAAACATTCCGTGGTTTTCTCCAAATTTGGGTTTTCATGTAAAACACTGGTGTACTATGTATGTGTATGATTGTTCATTTGTTCATTGCTTATTTACTCTGCAGTTATTGGATGATAGTGCTTCATTGATATAACACTTGGATTATATGGTTAAAAAGGATTAAATTGCTTTATTACTGATTCACCCCCCCTCTCAACAATCCAATAATAATGATGTCATGCTAACGTCACCTATTGTATTGCTAGCATCAATAGTACAACCTATTGACTTTCACCATTTTGACTTTTTCCCTGTTTGGGAAATCAGTCAGAATGTGATATCTTTCATATACGACGTCCATTCACCAAAAACATTATATGGCCAGAATCAACGAGATGAGCCAGACACAATGGTTTTGGTTTCATCCGATTTTAAGAAATTTTATTTTTAGACCTTCCTGGATCCATATTGGATCATGCCTCCCCACTAATACCTTTTGGTTCCACAAAAGGGTATTAGGCAATCATCAAGTGCGGGATAGGCCACCCCACTTGTTCTTTTTCTTTTAACTCTATCATGTGCACATATATTATCATAATCAATTGCAAAACAACCATGGAAATTGATAGCATATTGTTAGCCACTTGTACTCTTTCACATCTTACTGAATCCACTACCATCCATGTTGAAAACATTAGCAGCGATAACATTAGAAATATGACTGCAAATGAGCTAATATGTTTTGCACAACATTATCTTATCTTGAAGCAAAGTATGATTGAACTTCCATTCTACAACCATCTCATGTTCATGCTTAAGATCAATTCCTTTACTTAACACAATTATAGGTGTGTTTCTTGCATAAGTTTCCTTGCTTAACTGTTCCATTGTTTGTAGAGATTGATTTTCTTTTAAGTGATGAACATGTACAACATATTCATTTCCTTCTTTAGTTAAGTGATATTGATTCTATTCCCTGTAGAAGATTTCTTTGCGATCATACAAATAAGGACTGCCTAAGACCATTCCACATTCATTGAGTGGCACCACATCACACGTTACCTCATCCACAAACTTTGATGAAATTGCAAAATTTAAAGTGCATTGCTTTGTTATGTGCAATTTATGATTTTTTATTATCCATTTAAGTGAGTAAGGTTTATGATGCATCTTAGTGTTTAATACCAATTGTTTAACCACTTCCTCTGAAATCAAGTTAGATTAAGATCCACTATACATCAATGTATAGATCTTAGTATGTTTCATTATCACCCTTATGTGAAATAACTTACATCTAGAATCATATCCATCACCAATTTTACTTGTTAAACCAAATTTTGTGATCTTAGTCTCATCACATGAATCATATCCCAAGTCTGTTGGACGTATTGCTGCTGCAACTGTTTGCCTCCCTTTCCTTTCTTTGAACCATTTCAGTCTCTTCTTGGGATGCAATTGCCATTAATGGTCATCATCGTGTCATTCTTTCTTGTAATGCTTGCAAGAGAGCTTCTCTTCCTTTCTTGTCTTTGAATTTTCTTTCTTGCCATTCCCCTTTATTTTGTCCTATTTCCTTGAAGACGATTCCCTTGATACACCAACTTTTGTTTTCCCTACTTCAATGTATGTTGCTTGAACATAAACCTCATCAAAATTAGCAGGTCCAAACATAAATACAATGTTTTGAATATGTGCAGGTAAACCTCCTATATACTTCATAAGAGTTTCTTGGGTATGTAATGGAAGTTTTAACATTAATGCCATCTTACGAAATTCATCTGTGTATTCTTGCACTATTTGTCCCTTTATTAGTTTAAGACCTTTCCATTCAATTAAATCCTTATATTTATAACCCAAAGGATAAAATTTATTTCTCAGTGCAAAAACAAAATCTTTCCATGATGGAAATACATTGCCAACTTGTTGCGTGCCATTTTGCAACTTACTCTACCACCAAATGAGTGTTGTGCCTGCAAGACGAAGCGATGCCAACTTGATTTGAGTTGCCTCATCCTAGATTTGTTGCACACTGCAATAAACTTCCATATGTATGACCTAGTTATCAAGCCTCTCTGCATTGAATTCACCATCATACATGGGTAATTCAATTTTCACATCAAGATTAAGTAAAGGAATATCATGTTTATGTTTATGGGAATGTTTTCTTGCGGTGGATTTTGAACTTGTACTTGAAGAAGAAGAAGGAGGTGAAGGAGGAGGTTTAGGAGGATCCTCTCCTTATTTACTTTTTTCCTTTTTAGAATATTCCCATTGGAAATCCCTCTTCCGTTCCAAGTAATCCTCATATAATACCTTTACCATCTCAGACATGGTGAATAAAATTTTGTTCCAAGTCTATCTCGTTCTAAGACATGCCTTCTTTTGATGCCATCCCCTCACTTTGAGAAGTCCTCTTTCTCGATCCAATATTAGGGTCCCCTTATACAAGATTGAATTCCCCACGATTCATATTTTTCTTGGTAATAATTCAAACTCAAAAACCAACCATCAACCTGCTCTGATACCACTTGATCCAAAATTGATCTTTAAAGACTTGGCTAAGTTTTAAGCATGAGTTCATTTACCAATTAGGAATTGATGAAAGAAGAAGAAATTAATAAGATATTATAGAAGCCATTATAAGAAATGCAGATCATAATGTAAGAAGATAGATCAACAAACCATAACAACAAATTTGTTAACGAAGTTTGGCAAAATTGCCTACATCTCTAGGCCTTTGTCTCAGTGGGTGAGGATTTCTTATTTCTCTTCAATGCTTCAAAATTACAACAGAAAAGTGTCCAAAGGATTACAAATTGGCTTGGTTTTGTACTTCTCGACCTTAAGAATCCGACACAACTGACGGAAATAAGAAAGGCTCAGCGTAGCTCCCAGAATTGGCCCACAAAGTTGCCCTCCTTAATGGCTTCCCTGCATAAAAATGGCTTTGGATTTCAAATTCCTCAACATTTATCCTATTATGAACCTCTCTAATGCTTCTAAGAACCCTTGGTTTATATATATTTGGAGTTTTTATAATCCTCCCAACTTTTTCCCAAGATTTGGCCTCAAATCAGGCTTCAGATCCCCTAATATTGGCTAAAATCCATTAAAATCAGTTGAAAATCCAAGAAAATCATAATATAATGTTAAAAAACCCAAAATTGGAAATAATACATAGCACAACCCCCTATTCCCGAGATCATGGCTATATCGGAGGCTCCATATTGTCATGGGATGGGCACGCTCCTATTCTTTAGCCCCTGCGCTGGTTGTATGGGCCATGTGGCCTCATGCTTATGCTCCCACGTGCCCACACTGCTGGCTTGGGCCCTTGTCGTGGGATAGCCCCCCACCGATCGGGACCCATCACCTAAAATGCACCAAACAAAATTTTTATAATATATACACCATATAGTTAACAAGGAACAACAATAGCGTAGATGGTTAGCCCGTGGAGGTTAGTCCATTGGTGCCCGCGAAGGTCAGGTGTTCGAAACCTACGGGTAATAAGTTTGTTTGACCCAACTAACATTGGATAAATCTAGGGTGCTAGGTGGCGCCCTATGATTGGGCCACATGTCACCCCGTGATTCATCCATACCATACAATCAACGTCCAATCAACATGCACAGTCAACTGCCATGTCACTACCGTACAACCCAATCCCTTGTCCAGTCACCTTCCACGTCAGCATCCGCACAAACCAGTCACCCTACCATGTCAGCTTTCATACAACCTAGTCACCCTTCCATGTCAGCTTCTATACAGCCCAGTCACCCTGCCATGTCAGCTTGTGTACAACCACCTATTGTTCGTACCTCCATGTGTCAGCCTATCATTGGGTCACGTCATGTATGAACTGCCACATGTCAAATCCGTACTGGTCCAACTCATCTCAAAAATGCCAAAACTGAGTGACACATGTCACCTCCTGTTGATGCCACATCAACATGATGACATCACATGTTGTACTGCTGACGTTAGTTGTACGACCTGTTGACTTTGACCATTTTGATTTTTTGCTCGTTTGGGAAATCGATCAAAACGTGATATCTTTTTCATACGACATCCATTTGTGAAAAAAATTATATGTCTAGAATCAACACAATGAGTTGGATGCAATGGCAATGGTTTCATCTGATTCCAAGAAATTTGATTTTTAGGCCTTCCTGGATCGATTTTGGATCTTGTTTCATTATATTTATATTTTATAGTTCTATTTCATATGTTCTATTTGCTATATTTTATAGCATTTCAGTATGGTGAATAGTTCTATTTTATAGGATTTTACAATAGTGAATAGTTCTATTTTAAATTTTAGTTCTATTTTATATTTTAGGGTTAATTTTTATATATTAAAATTAACATTTTATAGGGCTTAAATATTATATATTAAAATTAACATTTTATAGGGCTTAAATTTTATATATTAAAGTTTAATTTTATATTTTATGGTTTGTGTTGAATTTTGGGGTATTATAGTTAATCGAGAAATATTTGATTAAATTAAATTAAAGTTTTTTTTTTATATATATTATATTATTTTTTTTGTTCATTGGATGTATTTTGGGTGGGTGGTTGGGAGGAATGATTTTTATTGTGTTTCCACTTAGGTTCAATTCAAGAAGGACACCGGTCTTGCATGTGTCACTCACTCATGGAGTAAATTAAATATACTTTGTATAGTTTTTGAATAAAATTGTGACAAACAAAGTTTTATAAATTGTGAAAAAATGTTTTCTTAAATTTGAAAAGGGAAGTTCTTAATATATTTGTTAAATTTCATTAAGAAATTTGTTTAAGATGAATTTATTAAATATGAAAATATCATATGACCTTTTCTATAAAACAATTTATAACACTTAGTTTATATTGTATAGATATTTTTTTTAAGCATGCACTTTAGTATATTAAATAGTAAATTAAAAATACTTTAGTTTTTCACAATTGTTCATTCATGCATTGTTGACTTTCATTTTTCTTTCCCTTATTTTTGTGTGTGTGTTGTGTGTGTGCTTATTTTATACTCTTATAAGCCAATTCCATTTTTATAATTAAAACAAATGTTGAGAGGTTCATGGGCATTAACAATGCAACACATATAAAACTAATATATAAAAAGAAAGTTAAAAATGTAAAAGGGATGGAACGCCAATAAAGGATCTTTCCCACACCACGAGGTACAAATAATATATA
>JASDQU010100205.1:363231-390885 GCA_032191745.1 Picea mariana | reverse complement strand
TGTGTGTGTGTGTGTTAAATTAATATATAGGACAATGTTAACATAAAATATTTTGTGTATATGGATGCATAATGGATATTTGTTATCGATGTCATGAGAAAAAGCATAAAACTTCATCTTCAAATTTCAACATGATTTCCTATCAATGTAATTCATACGGGTATAAATTATCGAATGATTTTATGTCAATGTCCTTAAAATAAGTATATTTCATTATCAACAAAGTTGAAGGTGATTTGCTATAAATTTACTTAGGACAAGTATAAATCATCGTGTAAAAAATGATTTTCTATCAATGACATTAGAGAAAATGTTATTCTAATTTTCTTTCTCTATAATAAATCTCACCAATTCAAGGTTCCTATCTTTTCATAATGTGTTAAACATAAACCAATATTGTAATGTGATATGCATAACCTATAACAAATGGATCTTAATTTTGAAATATTAATATGAATAACCCTAATATGAATAAATCCAATATGACTAAACCTAACAATTCCTTACACACACCTCGTATTGTTACGCTCATGACCATACCTCACTATGTAGTGAACATTGTCCTTTGTCACATTGTGATGAACATTTCCTAGATTTGCAATGTGAAAAACATTCCACTGTCCTTGCATTGTCACAATCACTCACAGATGACACAATATGTTAAACATCTCCTGACGTCTCATTGTGACGAACATATCAACATTACATTTTTTTTAACATAGTAAAGTCACAATGTGACAAACATAGCCATGCCATTAAAATGTGGATAGTAAAGTCACATTTTGACTAACATAAACAAACATCGCAATGTGTTGCGCAATGGCATTTCATCACAATGTGATGAATATTTTCTCATGTTGCAATGTGATGCACATATCTCTACATTGAATTGTAGAAAACATTTCCAATAGTCACAATGTGACAAACATATACAGATGTCGCAATGTGACGAACACGGCCCTGTCCTCATTATGTGACGAACATAAACGAATGTGACATTGTGACGAACATAGACCTGCTTTCGCAATGTGACGAACATATCCTCATGTTGCAATGTGACACACATATCCTAAGGTCACATTGTGACAAACATTTACAAACGTCACAATGGGATGAACACAACCCATTATCGCAATGTGATGTACACAACCCAATGTGGTAATGTGACAAACATTGAGCAACATGGCAATGAGACAAAGATTTCTCGATGTCGCAATGTGTTGAATATAATCCACTGTCAAGCTATGACAAACAAAAATCCTTCCTCGTAATCTGATGACCATAACCTTACAACACCATGTGACAGACAAAAGTTGATGTCACAATGTGATGAAAAAAAAATGAGGTCGCAATGTGACAAACAAAACATGATTAGCATTGCAATGAAATAGTGCCATAGTAAACTATGGTTAAACATAATCAATATGGCCCACCATAATTAGATCCACATGGTCAATGAAGGTCATCCACGACCATGGTCAACCATAATAAACTTTGGTCAACCATAGTGAACCTTTCCTTCAGAAATTCAACCAAGGTCTACCAAAGTTAACCATGGTCATGGTCAACCATAGGAAACCATGGTCATGGTCAACCATAGTCAAACATGGTCATTGTCAATTAATGTATTAATGTAGTGATACTTTAATAATATATTATCGTTGTATTACTACTTTACTCATGTATTTATTAAGCCATTAATGATTCAATAATATATTTAATAATATATTATTACTTTAAGAGTACATTATGAATGTATTAATACTTTAATAATGTATTTATTAAAAATCTATTTATATATTAATTAATTAAATTAATATATTATGTGTACATTAATGTATTAACATCATTCATATTCATGACCATAAGAAACCATGATCATGGTCAACCATGGTATTTTTCAATAAATGTATTAATATACTATTGACGTATTAATACTTTAATAATGTATTATTACTTTAATAATGTATTTATTAAGGTATTAATACTTTAATATTGTATTTATTAATGTATTATTAGTTTAATAATGTTTACTAAATAAATAGATTAAGGTCAATGTATTACTACTTTGTTAATGTTATATTACATTATTAATGTATTAATCAATCAATCAATGTATACTTTAATGTATTAATAAGTCACTATTATATTAATATTTTAATGTTTTACATTCTACATTAATGTATTAGTACTTTAATTTATACATTAGAGTAATGTAATAATGCATTACTAAATAAGTTAAGGTCAATGTATTACTACTTTATTAATTCATTATTAATATATTACTTTATTTGTGTATTAATACTTTAGTAATGTACATTTAATGTGTTAATGTATTAGCTCGATTTTAGTTGATTTTAGTCAAACTTTATGGAATTATTTTAGAAAAGAAGATTATCCTTTGACTAGAAATTCACGATAAAAGAGATAAAGGCCAGGTCAGTTTTAGGAGATAGCATTCAACTATGGACCATCTTGTTACCTTTAGGATCATTGCAGAGGAGTTCTACAATACTAAAACCAATATTTTTTGTTATTTTGTTGACTTTAGAAAAGCTTTTGACATGGTTCCTAGGAAAAATCTTTGGAATAGGTTGGAATAGATAAACGTTCCTCTCAAGTTGAGAGTTGTTGCAATAAGGATGTATGAGAATGTTATTGTTAAGTTTAAAAACATTGATGGCTAGTCAAAAGAGATTAACTGCAATATGGAGTTAAACAAGGTTGTCCCTTGTCCCTTACCCTTTTTGGCATATACATTCACAAGTCAAGAGATTTATTGGAAAAGGTAGGTTGTGTCGGCCCTACTCTCACTGGTATAGTCATTAATCTTGTTCTGTATGCTGATGATATTGTTCGTTCTTATGGCAAGGAGTCCCCATGATCTTGAAAACCAACTAAGAATCCTCAAGGATTTTTTCTCCAATATGGGTATGACTGTTAATACTAATAAGACTAAGGTCATGATTATTAAATCCAATAATATCACTTATGATACCTTCGTATATGATAACGACAACTTGGAGGAAGTGAATTCATACAAATATCTTGGAATTAATATTCACCACAAGCTCAATTAGAATTATAACATTGAGAAAAGGATTATTGGGGGATGGAAAGATTATTATGGGCTTGAAAACAATTGTAAATAAACTCATCTTTGGAGTTGGGATAAGAAGAAACTCCTCTTTGAGACTCTTTTTACACCTTTTATTCTTTATGGATGTGAAGTCTAGGGATGTAGTATTTCTCGTGAATCCTAGAGAAAGATAGAGAAAATACAAAAGAATTTTATAATATATAATCTCAAAATTAAAGGAAATATGCCCTATCCCATTCTCCTCTTAGAAACAAGACTCTCCCCCATTTAGAGCATGGCTATGACTAGATACCTAATATATAAGAACAAGTTAAACAACATGGAAGACAAGAGGCTTCCTAAAATTGCTCAAAATTGAGTCGTAAGCACCATCGACTCAATCGAGGATGGAATAAAGATGCTCCTTCTTGTCTAAACTATTGGTGAATCATGGAAGAGACCATTTTGTAGAATAAATATTGGGCCAAAGAGGCCACCTAGGGGATCGCCCACCTGGGGCGCACAATTCAATCACCTAGGCACAAAACTTCTGTAACAACCACATTGATGCGACCACGGGCAAAGCCAATTTTTTGTTTTTATTTTGAAGAATTAAGGGCACGAAGGCAACAACAACAAAAGTTTAACCACACCCCAGACAACGAATAGAAGCACACAACCTAGGTAACAGGAAACTACGGCATCGCGCACAGACACAAGGGAAACCGGGAAAACAGACACAAAAAACCAGTAGTAACGACCAACCGCCCAACGCAACAAGACACACCTACAAGCTTAAGGGACAAATTCCCCTTCCCGACATAATGAATTTGACGAACAAGACTAAAACCTTAAGGTGCATGAACCAATGCATGAGCCCAAGTCAACATGCGATGCTCAACCACGCTCACATGGTAGGCACCGACTCTGACCAAGATATCATTCACTGCTAACCCATAGGGAGCGCCATGATCCCCGCATCAGGAATCATGTCTTCCCCAGAAGAGAGGCGCGACAATAACCTTGGGGTAAAACAAAAGGGACCAAGGCTCAAGAAAACTCCGACGCACTAGGAACCAAATACTGTCTGGGAGACTATACCTACCCCCCACACAAAGGGTCGACGAGACACTAAGGAACGAATGCAAGGGGTGATGCCAACCCACCCGACATCATCCCCGACCCCACCAAACACCCCGACTAACCGGTCCATGACATTCTAAATTAACATGGGTTCCATTCTAACGGGGCACGTCAAGTTACAAATGCACCCGCTAACTTAACGTTAAAACAATCAATTTAGCAAGCCTAAGTAATCAACACTAGAACTATAATCATAAATACAATCTAACCTCAATTATAATCAATTTAGCAAGTCTAAAATTTGCAATCTAGTCTTTAGTCAACATACTAATTTAATCATTATTACAACCTAAAAGGGCTATTCTATATTAATCCACATCCCCATCCGACTAGCCATTAACTTAAATAACAACATTAACAACTTAAAGTAGAACGCTACCATTATATCCCTTATGAACAATTTAAACCTCAACATGTAGTCTAACTCTATTGTTCGGACTAACAATACTAGCCATCCATTAACACTGAGAAGGAACTACTAACTATTAACACTGTTGGAGCAATTCGACAAGGAAATTAACATAGCAGTTACATAATAATTAATATAACAGTTAACCAGGCAATTGACATAAGGATTAGCATAACAATTAATTTAGAAATTTACATGACTCTTAACATAACAATGATAGCGCAATAACAAGGAAATTCACCTAGCTGTTAACCATTTAACTCGCGGTGGCACTTAATCATTAAGAATGAATCTGCTGACCATTGATAATGCTGTAGCAATTGTTATGGCAATTAATAAGAAAAATATTATAGCATTTAGCATTCCAATTAACATGTAAATTAACAACAAAAGGAAAATACCGACCATTAACCTTGCTGTAGCAATTGTTCTGGCATTTAATATGACAATTACATAACAACGAATCTATCAATAACAAGGCAACTTACCTAGCTATTTAACCATTTAATTCGCTGAGGAATTTAGGCAATAAGAATGAATCCGTTGACCACTTAACTCACTGTAGCAAAATCAACAAAAACGCAGTGCACCAATGGTGGCCAATCATGCCCAATCGAAAGCAACTCAACAATTAAAGGCAAACGCATCCAATCAACATCAACATAGTCTATCACTCAAGGGAAAACACAGTCACAGTTTAAAGGCATAATAGTGGTCATTACTGCAAGTCAGTTATGAATTGAATGGCTAAAAAAAAGGGGGGTGAATTCAGCATGCACACAACCAATGTTTAATTACCCAAAATTGTGGTCATTACAAGTAAATTCATGAATTGAAAAGCTAAAAGTGTGGGCGAATTTAGTAGCCACTCAACATACATTTTTTTTAAGCAAGTCATGGGCGTGTTATCAGCCACTCAACATACATTTTTTTTAAGCAAGTTGTGGGCGTGTTGGCAGCCACTCAGGCAAACGGTCTGGAGATAATTCGTGGGCGGTCAAGTCTGGTAAATAAAAAAAAACCCATGTAAAGAAAAATGTGGTGATATAGCCGTGGGAACAGTGCATAAATAAAAGTCTGCGACAGTCAAATCGAGGGACTAAATTCCGAGTAACAATTCATGGGGGTATAGTCATGGCAACAGTATGGAATTAAAAATTCGTGATAGTCCAGTCATGGGAACAAAATATGAGTATTAATTTCGTGGTGATTAAAATCGTGGTAACAACAAGAAACACAAACACTGATACATGTTTTCATTCACTAGGGATAAAGAAATCATTTTTCATTCGCATGGGGTACCCAAGCAAAAACGTAGACAGGGATCAACAAATAAAAACGTTTTTCCATTCCAGGATACCAATACAAAAATGCAGACATGAAATCAATTCATTTTTTTTTCCATTGCCAGAATACCAAATATGAAAATGCAGAAAGGAAACCAAATCGTTTTTCCATTACTAGAATACCAATACATAAATGCATACAAGAAATCAATTTGTTTTTCCATTGCCAGAATACCAAATATAAAAATGCACACAGGAAATCAAATCGTTTTTCCATTGCTAGAATACCAATACACAACACAGATTATAACTTAACCAAGAATAAAAACGTAGGGTCAAACGATCCATCAAGATATAAAAACAGGATAAAAAGGAGATAACGACGAGATATAAGCATGCTGAGTTTAAGGAAAAACTTCGCCATAAATCACATTTGCAGGGTTAAACAAAATGCATCCGGGCGCAAGGCAAACCTTTAGCCAAGGACCAACATCAAGGGTAGACGGCTAACAGGTGCGTCCTTTGCTCATCATCCTCGCACATAAAAGAAGGGCATTGAGATCCATAGGTCTATTAATGCCGAGGCGACGATCGTAGATCAAGCTCCTGGCCGACTGCTCAGGCGAGGACTGGTGAGCTAGGGACGAAGGCAAAATAGCCACAAGGGTCACAATTAAAACACCACAAGGTGGTCAAGACATGTGGGGAAATGAAGGCCATGGGAGTCAATCAATCATCAAGCTAGGCTAAGAAAAATTTCAGTCATCAATCTAGACAATCAGTTCACCTACCCAAATAAACATGCAGATCCAAGCATAAATCCTACAACAATCTACCATAAAAAAATGAAGAGAGTGTACCGTTCCCTGATCACCCACTCTGAGTGGACGTCCCGCGCACTTCGTGCAACTCCCGCTTGTCGATCGACGAGACTTCATCGGTACCTCCCAGCCAATGCTAGGGGTACTCTTCTTCCCCCTTAGCCCCCCGAGCCACAAAGGGGCCACACACACTATCCAAAGATTCAGCTAGGTCCCAGCTTGCCTCGCAAGGCCAAGCTACCACTCCTCACCGAGCTAGGTATCCAAACTCCCACAAGATAAATCAGTCAAGTAGAGATTTATGCAGTGTAACGTTATGCAAACAGAAGAGATCCTTCATCCTTCATCTCCCTTACTTTCCTAAAATCTCATTTAATTAAAGGTTTAAAAATTAATTCCTAAAAATTCCTCCCCGTACAAGTGTCACCCACCCCCTTCATTCCTCCACAAATTAATTTCCTTTATTTCCCTCACCCACCTAGAGTCACTCCTAGAATCGCTCCTAGGTGTCCCCAAATTGTCCTACATGTTTTAATGACTTTCCCCATTATCTATTTTCTAGTTCAGTTTTAAATTAAAAAGTTCTTAATGGTAGATACCTTACTAAGTTTGACTTTTTGCTTTTCCCCTTGGGTTTCCCTTTCTTCTTATGTTTCCGTCTTCTCCTAGTTTCCTAATATTTTAGATTTCCCTCTTTCCCCTTTTCATTTAGGACTCAAATTGGCAGGTGTAGAAATTAACCCCCTTTTTCCTTTTTCCCCGTTTAGTTAATAATTTTAAATTATCATAAAAAAATAAAACAATTATTCCCCCTTTTTTTTATTTTACCCTAACAATTTTTTATGAATTATTTAAATTGTTTACCCCCTTATTGTTACAAGATTTAATGAGGAGTATAATTATTATTTATGTTGTTTTTTTTATTTTTTATTTATTTTTAAATAGATAGATAAAATTTTACCACTAGCATAATTTAGACTTAGACCTTAAATTTTCGTGCTGGGCGATATTTTATTAGGGAATTTGTTTTTAAAAAATAATAACATATTATTCATCCTAAGGCCATCTAGGTTCATTCATTTATCATCAGCAGCACAACGTGCCCTCCAGGACGCACTAGGTGCTCCAAGGGTGCCACTCGCCTTAATCTGTTTCCCTTGTGTGACGTGCCCTTCAGAACGCACTATGCACTCCAAGGGTGCCACTCGCCTCTTTCCAACTTTCTTGCGCAACGTGCCCTTCAGGATGCATCACATGCTCCAAGGGTGCCACTCACCTCTTGACTGACTTGTTAGACATCAAAAACCCCTGGAGTCAATACTCCACTAGGTGAACTTGTGGGAGACTAAGGGCCTCTAAGGAATAAGGCCCCCGCCTTATTGCACACCCCTTAGAATCATCATGAGTGACTGTCGCAGTCTACCCTCCTGACATCGTGCGTCCTCTCGAACTGGGTAAAAGTTAACCTACAATTCGAGCCATGACGAGAGTGCTAGTAGGCTATGGCAGGGTTGCTGTCCACACCTCTCCCTCAACATCTCTGGTAGTCGTGCGTGACCCCTTTACTCCACATGTGAGTCTAGTTGGCAAGCTATCGTCAGCCTGCATCATCAACGAATCATGTCAAAATATATCCATATCATATTATCTAATCAGATGCACTAATATCATAGTAAAACAATCAAACCCCAATGGTACACTCCCCGACTCGATCCAGAGTCCAAGGGGTTCCATCGATGCCTCTGCATCCTCTAGGTCCAAAATCCTGCACACTCAGTAAAACCAAGTCAATAGCACCTGTCTATGCCAATGTAGTAAAACAACATGTCATCAACCCATAACGCCTCATAATCAAAATCAAATGTTTTAATAACATAATAATCCGGATCACTTGCGAGCAAGTGTCCTCAAAGAATAAGTTCACTCAGTGCATCAGAGCGGGATGTTACACTTCTTCATCTTTTGATGAGGAATTAAATATATGTAAAACAAATGGTTCCCTTGGTATATAAGGTGAACCAAGACTAAAATAAATAATTCTTACGTTTTCTTCTAAAGCTATGTGTCTTGGTTGTTTTCTTTTCTGAGTTTGCATTTTACATTCACGACAATTTCATTTTTAGTGTTTTCTGAAGAATAACCAGTGCGCCTTCCTTCATGGATTCCTCCTGGTGACTCTGTTTTCCATGCTTCCACCTCTGAGAGAAAGCTTATCTCATTAGCTAGCCACTCTCTCAAGGAGCCAATCTTTTCCTTCGTGTTTTCTAAGGCAGAAGGGAGGGCACACCAATTGGGGTTTGTGCTCTTGTTAGTTTCTTCCTTGTGGAAATGAAGTGAGTGCACCCTCTTCCATGGTTGCATTGGGCTTCTCCCAATAATCCCCATAGGTCACTCTTATATAGCCAAAACCTCTTGGCCACTCTCTGGTCACCCGGGTTTAGATCTACATTTGCTTGGTCACCCAAACTAATGGTGCGCCCCTGTTCAGATTTGCGCCCCTGAGGAGATTTTTTGGTCAGAATCCGAGCTATGGCTTACGTGGTCACATTCTCCTGTAGATTGCCTTCTTGGGCAGATCAAAGATACTATTAAAAAAATAATCAAATCAAAATTTAAGGAGAAAATGTGGTGTGATAAAGAGATAGGAAAAAAGAAAATTAAGGTATTATAAGGATGTAATCAACCCTAATATAGAATATCAAAATTATCTATTTGTTTTTCCAAGTGTAAAGAAAAAAATAAGCATTGCTAAGATAAGAACAAATTCTCATGATCTCCATAGTGAAACTGGGCATTGGTCAATTCCTAAAATGCCATGGGATGAAAGAGTGTGTCACCTTTCTGACACTAACAAGGTTGAAGATGAAAAACACTTTCTCTTAGATTGTCCACCCTATACCTGTATTAGATCAAAATATTTGTCACACTACCAACCTTCCTAACATCCTAACTCAACAAAGGTATGGTGATCTTGGAAAACTTCTCTTAATGCTTTTCAAGCACATAAACAAAATTCTAAATAATCAAAAGTAATCATTTACCCTCTCAAGGTCCCATTTCAGTGTTAGTGAACCTTAATCATCATCATCATGGGTGTATTACTTTATTAATGTATTAACAATTTATCAATGTATTAATTAATAATCAATGTATTAATTAATAATGTATTAGTTAATTAATACATTAATTATGTGTCACACAATTAATAGCTTATATTATATCATAATGTAAATTAATACCTTAATTTGTACATTAAATTTATACATTATTATTGTATATTACATGTAATATATTACATTAATAGATTATTAATTTATATATATTAATATAATACAGTGATTTGTTACATTAATACATTATTATTATATATTATATTTTTTTTTGTAAGTAAGTATAGTATCTAATATTAAAAAGCTCTCATGAGCCAGGAAGCAAAACAAAGTACATGATGAGCATAATGAGATAAGGGACTGCCCCAACAGAGGGGAAACCAGTCCCTGAGCTCATAAGTATCAAGCTGTTCCATTATTCTAAAGCCTATAGAGTTTATACTACTTGTGCCTTCATTCTTGACAAAAACTAACAGGGAATTGACAATATAAACAGTCATCTGCAAGCTTAACTTGAAAACTAGACATACAGAGAGTATTCAGGCCTCATGGTCYGGATGTCGTCTGTCAATGGCTCCTCCTCTATGGAAGCGACCTGGTTGGCCCAATTCATGTCGCCTCCCCCTTCTGCCACTGTGTTCGCCGCTTTATTGCCAGAGGTTGCGCCTTTATCTGTTTCCTTCTCTGCGCCCATAGCTAAATCTTCCGGGGGTGCTCTCGGGTCCTGGACTGGAGAGTCCTCTTGCTGTCGCGGGGACAGGGAATCTTGCAGGGAGGCGAGAGTACTGAGGAAGAGATCGATCTTTTCGTCCGCTTCCTGAAGGAAGAAGTTGAGGTCGTCCACGCTCTGACGAATGCCGAACACCAATTCATATAAGACCGCTAGGCTGTCCCAAAGCTGCGCTGGAGTGGAGGCGTCCCGGGGAAGGGGTCCAGCGCCTCGAGAGTGCAGTGGAGGCATGGGAGAGTCGCTTGGTGGCCGGGAAGCAGAAAAGGGAACCAACGCCCACGAGGGGGAATGAGCAGACTCCATGCTTCGCGAGGTGGAAGACAAGTGGCCAGAAGAGCTGCGGGATGAGTGACTGCGCAGGGAGGTGCTCGAAGGAGAAGAAACAGATCGTGACCTGGAGGGACGGCGAGGCTTCCATGCCGAGCCACGCCTTGGACGTCCCTGGATGCRCGGCATGGTGCTGGGACACCTGTGATCACCGRCRGGATGGTGCAGGAGAATTGAGTAGACAAAGCCGAGGGAAAGCTGGTGCCAGAGCAGAGCTCGCTCTTCTAGCAACCAGCGGCAAAAAACACTAAACATAACCATCAGTTGCCAAATATGAGAGCCGAATGCAGCGTTAAATGATGCATTAAAACACATTTGCAGTCGGGTTACGGAGCATTTAAGCTTCGGGGGGAGGCACAAGCTGTTCACGTGCCCCCACGTCGTAGATCCCGTCATCCTCCTCCGAATGCTGCCGCGTATCGCGCACTAACACCCCATCCGGGGGTTATTATATATTATATTAATGTAATAATTAAGTAATAAATTAATTATATATTCATATATTAATGGTTGTTCCTAAGGCAAGAAGGTGGTGAGCTAAAAACAACCTTTATAAAAGTGGTAGAAAATAATTATAGCTAGTTATAACTTCACACATTAACAACAACTATTAACAACAATTATATATATTTAAAGTGATTTCACATGATAAAGAATTCAATATGTGTAATACAAATACAAGAAAGAAAAAATTGTGAAGACAATTGTTTTAAATAAAACCACACTCCTAATCTTATCTAGGCAAGATATTTACAACAAAGTCAAAAGACTAATGTAATCGAGGAAACATAATAGAAAATCTTCTAAAAGGTGGTGATCCATGCCGCCATGCCTCGTACGTTTCATCCCTGGTCTCTAGTGGAAATCTTACCATCAACATTGGATAGGTACATAGTGGAACTTGCCTTGGAATCGTCAAACCACCAGATTCCTTCATATCGAGTCAGGATGGACCACCTTCAACTCGCGAATTGATAATGTAAGAAAACTTGATTTTTCTTTTAATTGTCTTAAAATCTTCTGAAATTTGGATAAAGGCCTATACAGTATGGGGTCCAATGAACGAGGTAAATAAAGAAACAACATCTACATGACAACATGTCCACCTGGATTTTTAAAATTCTTTGCACAAGCCTTTACAATATTAAAACCTAGCAGCTAGGGAAAGAATATTAAAACCTAGTAGCTAGGGTTCTTGCCTGTAACATCCCGCTCTCGCACGCACTGAGAAAAATTATTCTTTGATGACACTTGCTTGCAAGTGATCCATACTATTATACTATTAATCATTTGATTATGATTATGATTATGAGGCATTATGGGTTGACGACATGTTGTTTTGCTGCATTGACATAGAAAGGTGCTATTGACTCAGTTTTACTGAGTGTGCATGATTTTATACCTCGAGGATGCAGGGGAATTGATGGAACCCCTTGGACTCTGGATGGAGTCGGGGAGTGAACTATTGGGGGTTTTATTTTTTTATATATGACATTTTTGCATATGATTAGATGATATGATTATGGATACTATCTATGACATGATTAGTTGATGATGCAGGTTGATGATAGCTTTCCGACCAGACTCACATGTGGAGTAAAGGGTCCAGGCATGACTACCAGAGACATTCAGAGAGAGGTGTGGACAACAGCCCTACCACAGCCTACTAGCACTCCCACCGTGGCTCGAACTGTTAACGACTACCTAATTCGAGACGACCCATGATGTTGTGAGGGCCAACTGCAACAATCATTCATGATGATTCTAAGGGGAACACAATAAGGAAGAGGCCTTATTCCTTAGAGGCCCTTAGTCTCCCACAAGATCACCTAGTGGAGTATTGACTCCAGGGGTTTTTGATGTCTACCAAGTCAATCAAGAGGTGAGTGGTACCCTTGGAGCACGTAGTGCATCATGAAGTGCACGTCATACAAGGGAAACAAAATAAGGCGAGTGGCACCCTTGGAGAACCTAGTGCACCCTAAACGGCACATCGCGTTGTTAATTAATAAAGGGATAAAACTAGATGGTCGTAGGACGATTAATGTGATGAGAAAGATTTAAAACAAATTCCCTAATAAAATGTCGCCCAACCTAGGAAATTAAAGTCTAGGCCTAAGAGATACTGGTGATAAAATAAAAATATATATTTATATAACAATAAAAATAAAAATAAATAAACGATAATGATAATCATCATTAACCATGTGACAAGAAAGGGGTAAGAAATTCATTAATTTATAAAAAAAATCTTTTGGGGGATAAAATTTAAAAAGGGGGAAAAAGGGAAATATTTTTTTTGTCTCATATGTTAATTAAAAATTTATTAATTAAAAAGGAAAAAGGGAAAAAGTTAATTTTCTACACCTGCTAATTTGATTGTTAAACGAAAAGGGAAAGAGAGAAATTTAAAAGAATTAGGAAACTAGGAAAAGGCGGGAAACATAAAAAAGAAAGGGGAAACACAAGGAAAAAGAAGAAAGTCTAACTTAGTAAGGTATCTAGCATTTAAGAACTTTCTAAATTAAACTCAACAAGTAAATTAGTAAGGGGGAAAGTCATTAAAACTTGTAAGGGAATATGGGGACACCTAGGAGCGATTCTAAGAATGATTTTAGGTGGGTGAGGGAAATAGGGGTAATTAATTTATTAAGGAAATTAATTTATGGTGCAATGAAGGGGATGGTTGACACATGTACGGGGAGGATTATTATGAATTAAATTAATGAACAATAAATTAAAAGGATTTTGGGAAAGTAATTGACTTAGAAAATCTATATAAAGGAGGGAGGAGGAGGATGATGGATCTTCTGACAGAAATTTATACTTGACTGACTTATCTTGTGGGAGTTGGGATACCCTGCTCAGTGAGGAGTGGTAGGTTGGCCTTGAGAGGTGAGCTGGGAGTTAGCGGATTCTCTGGTTTGGTGTGCATGGCCCCTTTGTGGCTCGGGGGGATAAGGGGTAAGAAGAGTACCCTTAGCGTTGGCTTGGAGGTATCGGTGAAGTCTCATTGGTCGACAAGCAGGAGCTGCACGGAGCGGGCATGACAACAACTCAGAGCGAGCGACTAGGGCCACAATACACTTCCTTTATTTCTACATGATAGATAATTAGTATACCTTACGCTTGTTGTTATGTATGTTTAATTGGTTAAAGAAAATGATGGACTTAGAATTTTAATTAATGACTGAATTTCCCCCCCATAGCCTTAAGCTTGCTTTTTTTGATTTCCTTGCCTTTTGATTCCTTGCATGTTGTGACCGTCCTATGGTTTTATTGATTTATGATGAGTTTGGGGTTCGTATTTTTCCCTCTTCTCTATCTCATCAGTCCTCGCCTGGGCAGTCGGCCAGGAGCCAGATCGACGGTCGTCACTTCGGTGTTAATAGACCTATAGATCCAAATTCCCTACGTTTCTATGCGATGATGATGAGCGAAGGATGTCCTATCAGTCGTCTACCCTTGATGATTGTTCTTGTTAACTTTAGTTATTGCCTTCTAGTGATTGAGTACCTCTGTGTTTGATTGCCTAAANAATTAGTATACCTTACGCTTGTTGTTATGTATGTTTAATTGGTTAAAGAAAATGATGGACTTAGAATTTTAATTAATGACTGAATTCCCCCCCCATAGCCTTAAGCTTGCTTTTTTTGATTTCCTTGCCTTTTGATTCCTTGCATGTTGTGACCGTCCTATGGTTTTATTGATTTATGATGAGTTTGGGGTTCGTATTTTTCCCTCTTCTCTATCTCATCAGTCCTCGCCTGGGCAGTCGGCTAGGAGCCAGATCGACGGTCGTCACTTCGGTGTTAATTGACCTATAGATCCAAATTCCCTACGTTTCTATGCGATGATGATGAGCGAAGGATGTCCTATCAGTCGTCTACCCTTGATGATTGTTCTTGTTAACTTTAGTTATTGCCTTCTAGTGATTGAGTACCTCTGTGTCTGATTGCCTAAACTTCGAAAGCCCTAGCGTCTCCTTGAAGGATTACCCCTATTTTCCCTTTATTGATAACCTCTAAGTTGAAGGCACAATCTCTGCGTTTGTATCTTGATTGCATTGCATTGCTGGAAATTATTACTCTGCGTTTGGGATCTGGAATGCGTTTCCTTACTGGATATGCTCTGCTTTTTTTAACCTCTGCACTCTAACATTTGAAGACGATTGAGACTGCTTTTAATTTTGTTTGCCTGGCAACTTTGCCACTTCTTAGGCTGCATTTCGTTTGATTTGGGGGTGAAATTTTGCCCGACGAATTTATATTTCTGGTCAGATTTTGTCCAGATTTCTAGGTGCCTGATAAGCTACACGCTTTTCATTTTTGACCGCCAGTGTTTAATGGATTAAAAGAAATTTACTACTAGTCCTTAGATGGTGTTTTTATAAAGAAATAAACTCGGCAATTTAATTTATTTGATTGTATTAATCTCAACGAATTTTGAATGCTTGCACTCAACAATTTTATCAAACATTTTTATTTATTTATTTTCTTGACAACAACTATTTTAATAGCACCATTCTGGACAGATAGTAGTTTGGTTAAGTTACCTTTGATACATAGCGATTATACCTGGAGATCACAAATCGCCACCCATAATTTCCTGGCGATTTTGCCCCCCCAAAAAAACTGCATTGGGTATCCTTACTACTTGGCTCTTTCCCATAAAGAAGACTGCGTGTTGGCTGTTTAAAGACAACAATTTTTTCCTTAAAGAAGACTGTGTGTTGGCTATTTAAAGACCACTATTTTTTCCTTAAAGATGAATGTGTTTTGTTGTTTAAAGATCACGATTTTTTCCTTAAATAAGACTATGTGTTGGCTGTTTAAAGACCACGATTTTTTCCTTAAAGATGACTGTGTTTTGCTATTTAAAGACCACAATTTTTTTTCTATTTGATACCCTTGTTGCCTGGCGATTGCCCTTGGTGAAGACTGTGATTGACTGGCGAATGTGCCCTTGAAGGACTACATTTTGCCAAAAAATTTGCTATTTGATACCTTTGCTGCATGGCGATTTTTACCCTTGATGAAGACTGCATTTTACCCCCTTATTGACCGCGAATTCCATTATTCAATTGGTGGATATATGTATGTTTATTGACCACAATTTTCATCATTTAATTTTCATTGCTGGATATATGTATGTTTATGTTAGACAAGGTATCTTCAGACCATCTTGATGTGATGTGTAGATTTAGGCAGAGATCATTAATACTAATGGATTGTATTACTTTTAATGGACAACATTCCATGCATTATTCAGACCATAGTGGTGGTTTAATGAACAATGACTAATCTATATTGTTAATATTGTAAATTGCATGCTTGCGATGAGGTTGAGACTCATCATTGCTGATAATATTGTTGGTCTTGTCAATGCAATTATATACTGTTAGTGTTGTCGATTTAGGCTGATTAACATTGTTGAAGTGATTAAATTAAATGAGTCTACATTGTTATTTGGTCTGGTGAATAGTGGTAATTACATGCCTGCATTACTCTCTAACTAACTTAGTTAGTGTGACAATGATTATATATAGTGTTGATATTGATTAATGTAGACTTTTCATTTAGACAACGAAGTCAATTATTTCATAAGCAACGTAGATCAATAGTTCACTCATTTTAATGGTCAGTATGTAATTGTTAGTGAGCTTTTTCGATTGTTAAGCACTTGTTTTAATTCACCCTTGATGACATTTATGACCATAGTAGCCTGATATTAATTCACTCCTTCGCACTTAGGCTTCTTGCTTAACAGATAATGGTTTCGGTCCTTGGCGATGTCGTGTAATAGTTTGCGAAACCCTTGGGAATAATGTCATCTTGCTTCTTGACTACCCGTTTCTTGGGGGGCGTAGGCGTAGTCACCCTGTCAGTTATTTCAKCCCTTAGCGCTGGATTTTATAGAGTCCTTGGTCTAGGTAGGATGTGTTGCGCCAAGGTTATAGTCCCGTCTATCCCTTGACGACGACATGATTCTTGATGAGGGGATCATTGCGCACCCTAAGGTATAGAGGTGAAGGATAACTCGACTGAGGTCTGTGCCTTCCATGTGGTTGTTGTTGGCCGATGCGAGTTGTTGTTAGCACTTAGGTTGTTACGCCTTCATGATTTTGGTTCGCGCGCCTTGAGGTTCTAGTCATTGGTCGTCGAGGTCATTGCATTGAGATGGGGGTGTTGTCACTTAGCTTGTAGGCAAGGTTATGTTGCATTGGGCAGGTAGTCATTCCTTCTTCTTGTTCTATGCATGTTTTGCCCAGTTTCCCTTGTGCCGGTGCGTGGAGTCATAGTTGCATGTTGACTAGACGACATGCTTACGTTCTTCATCAATGGTGTGGTTAAAATGTTGTTGTCGTCGCCTTCTTGCCTCTTAACAAAGAAAGAAAAATAAATAAATAAATAAAATTGCACTTTTGCTTCACTTCTAGTCGTAACGTTTTGGGTTTGCTACATTTCCTTAGCCACGCATCTCCATGTTGGATGAGCCGAGTGTTCTTGAGCAACTACGCAGTTGTATAGAGCCAATTCCTCTAGCTAGTTACAAATGGTATATTCATATTTTTCACCTCGGAGATGAGGTGGAATTTGAAATGCTAGCTAACTCATCCCTCTCCCTAGATATGAATGGTATATTCATGTTCTTCCTTTGGGAGATAAGGTGAAAAACCCTCCTGCAACATGTTAGAATTGTAAATGCAGAAAACACAATTCACAAATGATAACTAACAATCATACATATAAGAAACACAAGGATTTCACATGGTTCACCCAAACGTTGGGCTATGTACACCAAGCATAGGCATTAGTTGTCTTATTATTCAGATCATGGAGATTACATTAGAATTGCAATTTCTCACTCTCTCTCTCATGCTTAGTCATTCTGCCTCTATGGGCTTACATGATTTTATACATTCACACAAGAAACTGATTATTAAATGCAATCCCTATCCATATTCTAACTTGGTCTATTTGGTTGTAACCAATGCAGAATAATAGGATCTAGATCTATCATTAGAGGAATTCATTGTCACCAAATCCCAACAATATCCACCTTGACAACAATTAACCTGATACCTTGCTCCTTCCTTTTGTTCATCACCTTTTCTGCAATCCAAGAGAAGCCAAGCACCACTGCAACTTCTCTAATAAAACTGGTTTCATGATCTCGCCTGTGTGCCTTGCACGAGTTGGGATTTCTTGAGGGGTCAGTCCACGTCCAACATGTCTTCCACAATTTTGTTGTGAGACATATTTAGTGATATATCTCCTCCTATCCAAAACACCTGTAAAATATAAATTACAATTATCACAGACTATCTCAGTGTAACCATTATAGGTAACATTTGTGCTTCTCAAACGCTGAAGCACCCATTTCACTGCAACACCTGAATCTGTCGCGTATCTAAAAACATCATTAGCATGTGAAACATCTGATATTAACCATTTCATCACATACAATAGACCTCCTACTGAAATTACACGAGACATAACCTTTTCTTCTTTATAGACGTGACCTATGCTTGAAGAAAACTTATAATGGGAAGGAAAATGGATAAAAACTGGTTTTACAATGTTCATACTGAACTCCAACCACAGCTTACCATTACCATCTCTATGTACTTCCATGCCCATAATTTTTTTTTCTTCTCCTTGATCCCTCATCTGAATTGTCCTGTCCACCTGAGTCATTTTCTTACTAATTTTATCCATGCTTCGGCTTGCATCAAGCATCTTATCAACAAATAACATCAAGAATGTGAATGTACTATAAACCATATAGTCATTCCTACCCTTTGAAAAATTTTGACTCACTATGAAGGATCCAAACATCTTGTATATTTTCCTAGGTACCAATAGGCCATACAATGAATTATCTAACATGCAAACAAATTTACTGTTTCGATCTTGAATCAAAACTTTTGGTTGTTCCATACATATAATATCTTTGTCAATGATGACCTTGTGAGAATTAGGATCCCACATACAACATCCCTTTATACCACCATCATAACTTGCAGAGATATAAAACAAGCAGGAATTTAGAAACAAATATTTTAATTCTGGAAATGATTTACCTTTTACTAGTACCTACAATTCTTTCTTGCTCTTATGACCTTGATGCTTCTTCCATAGACAAGAAGATACATCTGTCACTTTAGATGCTACTTCAGTACTACCTTCCAACATATAAAGGTTATCAACCTTTGTTGCCTTCATCACTACTAAACTACCTTTCGACACTACGAGTGCTCCACCTTGACCTGTATACTTATATCCACAAGAATCCAACACTCCCAATGAAATCAAATTTAATTTAAGCTCAGGTACATATCTAACATCTCTTAATTAACTAACAATACCATTGAATATCCTGATACTAATACTGCCAACCCCAACAGTACAACGAATACCATTTCCCATAAACACTACACCCTCATCAACAAATTGGTAAAAAATAAACCAATTTCTATGTGAGCACATGTGGTGTAATGCACCTGAATCCAACTGCCATTCTTATTGATATTGTAAATTATTAGAAAAGGATAAAACTTGATCAATCATACCTGAATTTGTTACAAACAAATTTGCTTCCTTCGTAGAGTTTTCTCAGATTCCTTTCTCTTCCAACAATCTTTCTTGAGATGTCCTGTTTTTCCACAGTACCAGCATTTTGCTTTACCCTTTCTTTGTCTTGACTTAGATCAAGAAGAACTTCTTTCATTCTGCTCTTTAGTTTGACCTATGATTAGCATCGCCTCTGAAGTTGAGGTTTCTTTACTAGATTTTCTCCTCATCTCCTCAACCAACAAATCTCCCACATCAGAGTCATAATCTAAAACTTCTGTTGAGATAAAGCTAATAGAGGTGACTAGATTATCCCAAGACTCACGAAATGAACACAATAGTGTAATAGCCTTATTTTCATCTTTGAATTTAATTTCCATACAAGTCAATTGAACTATAAGGGTATTGAAGGTATTTAAATGGTCAACAACTTTTGTACCTTCTTTCATCCACAAACTATACAACTATCTCTTTGTTATGGTCCTAACCCGCACATAGGTAGAAAGAAATATTCAGATGTAATAAAGGTCAAATATTAATAAGGCCTTGTAATAAAATAGAATAAGTTGAATGTAAGAAGACCTAATAGAAGCTTCCGCTTCTAGAAGGATTTTCCTCTAGATGCTTCTTTTGATAGACATATTTAGTATAAATAGGAGTCGAGGGTATGAGAACCCTAGCTTGGAGATTATTGTAATAGAGCTTTGTTCGACTGGAGGTTGCCCCCTCGAAGAGGCCCGTGAACATTGCTCTCAGAATCAAAGTGTTATTTTTGTTGTTATTCTTATATCATTTCAGTGTTATTGTGTTGATTGTTTTGGTTATATTACTATTATTCTTCCATTTCTAGCATTTTATTTTTGTTCTGCATACTTTTTATATCTGGTATATTACAAGTGGTATTAGAGAACTTTCCTTGGCATAAATTGTGGGTAAATTTTTTTGAGGGTAGAGATGTATTCCGACGTATTTAAGCCATAGATATCTGTCATTACGTGCATAAACCCGCAGTTGAGGGATTCATACACACAAGAAATACAAGTGGTTCTTAAGCACACATCGTTTGGCCACCCTTGTAACCCATGTTGGTACCCGTTTGAGTAGTAGCGCATCAGACAACACCTGTGTATGGATTGACCT
The DNA here is from genome assembly GCA_032191745.1 of Picea mariana. NCBI lineage: Eukaryota > Viridiplantae > Streptophyta > Pinopsida > Pinales > Pinaceae > Picea > Picea mariana. The sequence continues at coordinate 370,264 of JASDQU010100205.1, read as the reverse complement.
AGATTTCTTGAAGCCCTCTTTATATAAACTGATCGGTCGCCTGACTGCTATAGTGCCACCGAGAACAACACTCGGGAAGATACTCTCTAGTACCTAGGTAGTCGGGTAGTACATATAAGGGTACGGTCTATCCTCCTTAGTTAGTGCCCTGAGATATTGGCCCAAGTACTACTGTTGGACCCCACGCGTATATCAGAGAGCTATAGCACAGGGAAAACCCTTGTCTGTAGAACCCTTGAATACCTAACCCTTGGGGACAGAAACATAAAAAAATTAAAACAAACAAGATCTATTGTCGCACAACCATGTTCGGTTGCCAAGTAACTACACATTTCTTCCTGGTTAAGAATTTGGGCATTTCATCACTGTAGTATTCTTCAGACCGGAGTATAACTTCGCAGGTGTAAAAAAAAAAAAAGTCAGGAATTTTTTTCACCATTATTTGAGACCTATTCCATTGGATTCATCTCTTCTCCCTTATCACATCCATACATATCATTTTTCGGCAAAATGTTTGCCCCCAACCACCCCTTTTTGGTTCCCTCGTCCTCATGGCCCATACCCGTAACCAAGACTTGGAATCTCACTTCAATACCTTGCAATCTAGTCTCACCGAGACCCAACAAGAAGTGAAACAACTCAGTGCCAATGTTCCCGCCATCAATACAACCATGCAGTCCTCAATGGAGGAAATCAAACAAGACCTGAACACCCAGCTTGAATCTGTCTTTTCGTCACTTTGCACCAAGCTTCATATCCTTACAGATAACCCTTCCTCTGACTCACCTCCACATACTGAAGGTGAACATTACTCTCATTCCCATAACTTTCAGCACCATCACTTTCAACGTGACCTACGCCTTCCGCGGGTGGATGCGACCAAATTTGATGGCTCGAACCCCACTGGTTGGGTAACCCAAATGGAACATTATTTCTCTTTATATGACATTACATATGACTTGGCCAAACTCTGGTATGGTGTTATCCATCTAGATCAAGAATGTTGGAAATGGTGGCAATGGAGAAAAACTTCCCGTCAAGGGTATATTGCTTGGACACACTTTATGGAAGAGCTTTATGAACGCTTTGACACTCACACCAACCATTTAGGCCATTTGACAAATTTGAAACAATCAGGAATAGTGGAAGACTTTATAGCTGCCTTTGAGCGCCTGACTTTTCGGACAGAGGGCATGTCTGATGCCTTTTTCTGAGAGTGTTTTATCAGTGGCCTCAAGGATGAGATTCAGGCCCATGTCCTCATGGCTCGGCCTCAGAGTTGGGTGGAGGATACTAAAAGAGCTAAAGAAGAACAAAAGGTTGTATCTTCTCAAAACTGAAAATCCTCCTTTATCCCTCGCCCTAAACCAGTAAATCCCACTACTCCCTCCGCTCCACTAAAGATCCAAAAATTGACCAGGGATGAAATGGATAAATGCCAACTCAAAAGCATTTGTTATAATTGTGATGACAAATATTTCTCGGGCCACAAGTGTAAGGAACAAAATCTTTTTATGGCCATCTACGAGGATATTTCAGAAGAGGATTTTGAAATTCCCCTTGTGTCTGAGTCACCTGAAATCACTGACATAACCCCTCTGTCGGACCCTCCCGAAGTAGAACTGGTCATTTCCCTCAATTCTCTCATTGGCTTCTCTGCTCCCCAAACCCTCAAGCTAATCAGTTACATCAAGCATTGAAAGGTCATTATTCTGGTTGATAGTGGAAACACCCATAATTTTATTCATCGTCGAATTTCGTAAGAAACTCATTAATACATCCATGCCATCAATAATTTCCAAATCATGATTGCCAATGGTGGCTCCATGAAATGTGGAGGGCGTTGTGAAAATGTGCGTCTCCAAATTGGTGACTACCACCTGAAATCTCATATGTTTGCTATCGACATGGGCGGTTGTGACATTGTGTTGGGTGAAAAATGGCTAAGGACTTTGGGTCCCATTCTCATGGATTTTAAGGAATTAACCATGCAATTCGACCATAAGGGCCACCAATATAAGTTCCAAGGCATCACCGCCGGTTCACCTGAGATCATTAGTTCCCATCGCATGTAAAAGATGCTCAAAAAAGGTCATTCTGGTGTTATTGCCCAACTTCATGACATACAAGCAACAGAGACACCCTCAGTGCCGCAAGACCTCCAAGCCATCCTTTCTAAACATCAAGTGGTCTTTTCCACTCCCCAGGGATTCCCTCCTTCCCCTGGTGTTCATGATCATTTCATTCCCCTTGTACCTGGAAGCCTTCCTCCCAATATTCGTCTGTATCGTCACCCCTTTTCCCCAAAAAATGAAATTGAGAAAATGGTTGAGGAATGCCTTAATGCAAGCGTTATCCTCCCTAGTACGTGCCCCTACTCTTCTCCTGTGGTCATGGTCCTGAAGAAAAAAGGTTCTTGGCGAATGTAGCTTGACTTCCGTGCCCTCAACAAACTTACCATTAAAGACAAATTTCCCATTCCTGTCATCGATGACCTCCTGGATGAATTGAGTGGTGCCCAATTCTTTACTAAACTTGATCTTCATTCGGGCTACCACCAGATACGTATGAAAGAGGCAGACATTCCCAAGAATGCCTTTAGAACTCATGAGGGCCACTATCAGTTTTTGGTCATGCCCCCTCCACCTTCCAAAGCCTCATGAATCATGTCTTCCATCTTTTTCTCCATCATTTTGTCTTAGTTTTCTTTGATGATATTCTCATTTATAGAAAAACTTGGACATACCATCTTTTTCATGTGGATCGAGTTCTTTATCTACTCTCTCAGCACCAACTTTTCCTAAAACATTCTAAATGTGATTTTGGCGCCTCATAAGTAGAATAATTGGGTCATCTGGTTGGCAAGAATGGCGTCAGAGTGGATCCTAAATAGATTGAAGCTATGAAATACTGGCCTCACCCAAAGATTCTCAAAAGATTGCATGGATTTCTAGGATTAACAAGTTATTATCGCAAGTTTGTTAAGAATTATGGAAAGATTGCAACACCTCTCACTGCTTTCCCAAAAAAGAACTCTTTCACTTGGACTCCAATCGCTGCTCAAGCTTTTCAAACCTTGAATATGGCCATGTGCATCACTCCAGTCCTGGCCCTTCCTGATTTCACAAAGACCTTTGCCTTGGAATGTGATACCTCGAAGAAAGGAGTTGGTGTTGTCCTTATGCAAGAGGGTTGACCTTTGGCCTTTATCAACAAGCAACTATCTAAAAGAAATCTGGCCAAATCAATCTATGAAAAGGAAATGTTGGCTATTCTGCATGTCATTGATCCGTGACACCCTTATCTATTGGGGCAACGTTTCCAAATTAAGACAGACCATCAAAGCCTCAAGTATTTTCTGGAACAACGCATTTCCTCCCCGGAGCAACAAAAATGGGTGACTAAGCTCTTTGGATATGATTATAAGATCATTTATAAGAAAGGCAAAGACAATGTAGTTAGAGATGCACTTTCCCAAAAATATGAAGATGAAGGATCCCTTTTTTCTCTTTCCTTCATTGTATCAGATTGGCTCCAAGTTGTTCGCCAGGAATGGCTACAAGATCCCAAAAGTTCGCATCTGATCCAACAGTTGCAGTCCAATGATCTAGCCTCCCCAGGGTACTCTTGGCTCCATGATGAGCTTCAATACAAAGACTGTTTGTATTTGAGTAAACAATCAAAGCTTAAATCCACGGTACTTTCTGAGCTTCATGCTACACCCACAACAGGGCACTCCGGGTTCACCAAAACCTATGACAGGGTCAAACGTTCCTTTTTCTGCGATAGTATGAAACAAAACATTTGTAATTTTGTCGCTGAATGTGATGTGTGTCAACACAACAAGGGAGAAACAGTCAAATCTCTAGGCACACTACAACTGCTTCTGATTCCACCTACTATTTGGAAGGATATCTCTATGGATTTTATTATAGGCTTACCCAAATCGGGAAACAAATCATTCATCATGGTGGTTGTTGATCGCCTTTCCAAGTATGCTCATTTATACACTCTTCAACACCTGTTTACAACATCCATGGTGGCTTAAATTTTCATGGATATGGTCTTCAAGCTTCATGTCATGATGCACTCTATTGTTTCTGATCGCGACCTAACTTTCAAAAGCAATTTTTCGCAATAATTGTTCAAGCTACAAGGCACCCAATTGCATCTCAGCACAACTTATCATCCCTAGACCGATGGTCAAACGGAAGTTGTCAACAAGTGTTTGGAAACATATTTGAGGTGTTTTTCCTTGGAAAGAAAAATTAGTGGGCTCAATGGTTACCCCTAGCTGAATGGTGGTACAACACTTCATACCATATAGCTACACGCATGAATCCTTTTGAAGCGATATATAAACATAAGCCACCTTCAGGTTTCTCATACTCACCTGGTGTCTCGAAGGTTCAGGAGGTTGACCAAACACTTACAGTTCGAGAGGCTATTCTCCGCACCCTTAAAGAGAATTTGGTCATGGCATGGAATCGTATGAAGAAACAAGAAGATCAAGGTCACTCTGAATGTCAATTTGCAGAAGGGGATGAGGTGTTTCTTCGACTGCAACCTTACAAGAAAACTTTCCTCAAGGCCAAGCATTGTCAGAAGCTAGCGCCCAAATTTTATGGTCCTTATACCGTTCTCAAGCGTGTGGAAAAAGTAGCCTATCAGTTATCTTTTCCCAGTCATTCGAAGTTACATCCTGCTTTTCATGTTTCATGCTTAAAGAAGGTGATTGGAACTAAGTGCCAAATTCAAACCAACCTTCCCGAGTTAGCCGAAGAAGGAACCATTTGGCTACAACCACAAGCAGTTTTGGACCAACGTGAGTGTCGCCTGCGTTAGAGAACCATCGAGGAAGTGTTAGTCCAGTGGAAATATACAACTCTAACAGATGCCACTTGGGAACCAGCTACCATTCTGCAACAATTTCCACATCTCAAGCCTTGAGGACAAGGTTGTTTTTAAGGGGGAGGACATGTTAAGGTCCTAACCCGCACATAAGTAGAACAATATATTTAGATGTAATAAAGGTCAAATATTAATAAGGCCTTGCAATAAAATAGAATAAGTCGAATGTAATAGGACCTAATAGAAGCTTTCGCTTCTAGAAGGATCTTCCTCTAGATGCTTCTTTTGATAGACATATTTAGTATAAATAAGAGTCAAGGGTATAAGAACCCTAGCTTGGAGATTATTGTAATAGAGCTCTGCTCGACTAGAGGTTTACCCCTTGAAGAGGCTCGTGAACATTGCTCTGAGAATCAAAGTGTTATTTCTGTTGTTATTCTTATATCATTTTAGTGTTATTGTGGTGATTGTTCTGGTTATCTTACTGTTATTCTGCCATTTCTAGAATTTTATTTCTGTTCTGCATACTTTTTATATCTGGTATATTACACTCTTCAAGTAGATTATGCTCGTCAAGGACTTCGTCATATATAGAATTTCCAACTTGCCCCATAAGCATGATGTTCTATCCTCTCCTACGATATTAAACAGAACCTCATCCGCTAGACATAAACGAATCGTACTAAGAGCTTTCGCATCCAGATCTTCTCATTCCCATTATGTCATGGTTGTTGGTTTCTTTGACTTGCTTACCAATGCTTTTTGTAACCGTTGTTGCACCAGTAAATCCTGCATCTTAAGCTTCCAGAGCTCAAAGTTATTTTTACCGCTGGACTTTTCAACTTCAAACTTTGAACTCTGCATCTTAGCCATTAGCACAAAAAATCTCCCAATACCCACTGCTTATAAAAATCCTTTTAAAATGTAGAGAAGTAATAAATAACGTTAAATGTGGAGGAGTAATAAATAACGTTAAATAATAACCCCAAAAGGTTAAAAAAATGAAAAACTTATATACCTTTTATATCCACTCTTTAACCTTTTAACCTTTTCTTTGACTTCAACAAAACGTTCACCTCATCCACCTCACATAAAGGTACTCCTTCCAATATTATATTAAATTCCAAATAAAACAAAAAACTTTCATCCCTTTCCACTACCATAAAAAACCATACCTTAAATTTTTCGGGAATGAAAAATCATACAATTGTCTTAAAAAAGGAGATTGACAAGAGTGTTGCGATCTTAGAGGTCTCCGCACCTCTCGATACTCCTGGAGTGCGGCAATCTTAATTAATTAATTGAAGAGGAGTTTCCTGTACCACACAGCTGGACTGCGGTGATTTCAATAATTTTGCATGAACGAAATTCTGAGTAATAAGACGTCGCACCCTTCGAGAGGAGGGACCTGCGATGATGTAGAAATCGATGCACCTCATATAGATGCTGTTTATCCTCCGAAATTTGGCGCCCTCTTCTCTAACCAGGTCTGATACCACTTGTTAGAATTGTAAATGCGGAAAACACAATTCACATATGATAACTAACAATCATACACATAAGAAACACAGGGATTTCACATGGTTCACCCAAACGTTGGGCTACGTCCACCAAGCATAGGCATTGGTTGTCTTATTATTCAAATCATGGAGATTACATCATATTGGCAAGTTCTCACTGTGTCTCTCACACTCATCCATATTCTAACTTGGTGTATTTGGTTGTAACCAACACAGAATAATAGGATTGAGATCTATCATTAGAGGAATTAGTTGTCACCATATCCCAACACAACAAACCATGAAATGCTTTACACCCTTAAAAATTTGGTCAAATATGAAATCTATTACTGAAGAATGAGATATGGTTTATATAATTCAAGTGTTTCAAAAGTTTTTCAACACCCTGAATTCATTTATACATAAATAAAGTACATTTGAATATAAAAAATTATAATTTCATTAGATTTATATCATCCTATTCAAATAAAAAATACTAAACCTTACTTTTATAAAAGCTCTCTTGAAATTGAATTTTGAATTGCTTTCCTTTGATGGCTTATAACTTTTCAATGATGAGCATAACCACTTTATGAAATTAAAACTGACCATTTTGTTTACGAAGGCCACTGAAAATTATTATATTTAATGCGCACATGTGGGCAAATCGACATCATAAAAAA